>PVIC010023844.1:0-16059 GCA_004025085.1 Thryonomys swinderianus
AAAAAAAGGCTATCCTTTCTCTATCTCATTTCCTTGATTCCTTAGAAAACAATTACATATCACCATATATATAACGTATGTTAACTTAATTATGTAAGGTCTATTTCTAAACTCCATGGGAAGTTCCATTCATCTATATTGACAGATAAGTGGGAGACTTAAGCAAAAACTTTAAGCAAAAACTGCACAGACCGCTGTGCTCTAGGCAGTCCCAGAGTCTCTGTGGACACAGAAGAGATTGAGGACTTTATCCTGTGGCATCAACTTTTCATGTTAGAAAATTATGACTGAACTTACATCCATCAAAATTATATTAGTGGAACACTAGCCTATGACGTGCAAGGCCCTGGGTTCAATCACCAGCAGAGTTCATGAAAAGGCGAGAGAAGTAGAAGACTCCAACCTATCAATACAGGGGAAAAGGCCAATTTTTGCATGGTTGCTGAGGCTGAATAAAGAGTACTTAAGCCCACAAGAAGGTAAGACCTGCAAAACAATCAAACGTTTTCTCTTCTACCCAATTTCTAGGGTTCACATAGGACCTCACTTTAATTTGGGGTTGCAGTTATGGTGAGTTTTAGCCGTTTGGGGATTGAAGGGCATGATTCTCTGTATGTTTTGACACTACTCCTAACCTATCTAAAAGGTCCCAAGTTCTAGTCACCTTACAAGTGTCATCAGACCCACAGTGTCCTTGGACTTCGCACTCTTGTGAAAGAGATAAAAACAAAAGCTTGCATTGTTTTAGCAATACTTTGTGACCAAAATAATCTGTTTCTGCAATGCAGATTGCTTGTGGGGCACTCTTCACTCTCAAAGACCTGATTTCAGTGTCATCTGGAAACATTTCTATCTTAGCCTCCACTTTCCTGTCCCATGCCTTATGTACTGGCCTTATAATTGAAGCCCTTAATTTATTCACCACACAATGTCTTTGTTCTTCTGCCATCTGTAATTTATGCCTTACACACTCTGCTGCCTGGTGTTATTTAATTCTGCTTTTAAAAAATGACAAGAGTTTTGTGAACAAGTTGATAGGAATTACCCCATTAAAATATTGTTATGCTTAACAATGTTTAGAAAAAAATTCCCAGCAGTGAATTTCAGTTTTGTAAGATAATGGTCTTTTTAGCCTTACCTCACTGGTGGTTACGGTTATCATTAATGTTATAAAATAAAGATAACAGGAACCCTAGGGAAAGCATGACCTCCTAAGAGAATGCTGGTATTTCTACTCTCCATCTGAATAATCCCTCTAGCCAAACAAAAGGAAGAAGCAAGTGAAATGTGCCAGGGTAGGACCCAGAGCAGAATCTCAAGCGCTAAAATATATGAGCTACATCAGACAATAATTGACCTCTTTTCTCTTCAATATCATTTTTTTTCTTGTAGCATATAGTCTGGTAATTAAAGTATTAAGAATGTCCAAAAGAGTGCAGATAAATGTTATTTTAATAATTTTCCCCTTGAGAATCTTATTACCAGTAGTCTAATTTTAATTTCCTCGTGCCAGGGCTTTTCAGGGTTACTATGGAATAGAGCAGGAGGTTCCAGACACCACCTCCCTGATCACCAAAACTAATTCTTCTCCTCTGGAGACACTTTCCATCCTTCAGCAAAAGAATGCAAATGAATGCTGTTTCAAGGTGACACCCATAAAACCTGCGAAGGTTTAAAATTCTCTGCTCCCTTTGCTTCCATTATCTTGGCACCACCACAGAAACCTTGGAATCCTTTACTGAAGATAATGGAGTCTGCAAGTTGGAGGTGTCTGTGTCTCTGAATCAATGCCTGGAGGAGAACCACTGTTGTAGATTAAATTATGTTTCCAACATATTGATATGACAAGGTTCAAACCTCCAGTTCTGACTGTATGAACTCATTTGGTGAGAGGACTTTTACAGGGGCAGTCAATTGCGATGAGGTCATCAAGGTCAGTTCCAATACAACAAGACTGGTGTCCTTATAAAAAGGTGAGACAGGCTCAGGTTACAGAAATAGCGGGAACACCATGTGCAGAGACCCAAGAAGACAACCGTCTGCTAGGCAAAAAGAGGCCTAAACCAGGTCCTTCCCTCAGAAGGATACAACTCTGTGAACACCTTGATCTTGGGCTTTCAGCCCTCAGAACTGTGAGCAACATGAAAATAAACTAGAATTAACCCTGTGCTATTCATTGGGCTTGAAAGTATTGTTAGGAACATAAGGACATCAATAGATAGCTGTAGAAATAAATGTGGATATAAATACTTGTGGGTCCAATGATCCCACCTAGTGCCAAGATTTGGTTTCTGAATGACACTATCTACTATATCATTTTCTAAGGTTCCAATCTGGATAGCAAAGAACAAGAATATTTCTTTAGGCCAAAAAATAATGAAGGATTTCCAGAATTACGAGCACATGTTGGAAGACATGGCAAATAGCTTGAAGAGGATTCCATGTGGCCAAATCTGAGAAATCTGGAATGCAAAACGATGATCAGAAAGAATTCTATCCCATTAAGTAAAATAAGAAAACATGAGATCTTATTGATATAAATAAATGAATAAATAGACAAATAGTAAGTTCATTAAGGATCAGAGTATGCATATAGTCTCAAAACATTTTTTCACAAAATAACTAAGACTCATATGGAAAACGTCATTAGAGTGGAGAGTCTGGGGGAAACCACCCTAATTATGTGACTCATATGAACAGCCTGAGTAATGGAGCAGTCAGCAGAATACCCCACCTGTGTGGTATTGGTGCCAAATGAAACATCGGTAAAGTCCAAACTGAGGGCTAGTCTCTAAAATAATACCTATGATCTTCAAAGGAATTAGAACATTAAAGCCTAAAAAACAAACTTAACCACAATTCCAAACTGAAGGAAATGTTTGATGTGACCTTTAAAGTGACATGTCAACAAAAAGCAACATGCAATTCAGAAAGAACTTGTGCTAAATAGAGCATTGATAAGTGAACTAGTGATACATGAATGTATTAATGCCAGTTTCCTGACTTTAGCAGTTGGGTTGTAGATTTTGCCTTTGAGTGTAGGAAATAGTCACTGTGTTCAGGATGATGGAGCATTGTACTGGGGGCAGGTTGTAAACACTTGTTCCAAAGGCTCAGGTAAAGAGAGTGTAGTTAAAGTGATCTGTAAGTTTGAGATGCTTCAAAACAAGAACGTAACTTTAACCTGTCAGACTCACTTTATAGATGAACCAGCCTGTGTCCCCAACCCACCTGTGACAGAACCAGGCCAAGATTCTTAATCCATTGATTTTTATTATACAACATTGCTATAGTATTAGAAAGTTTTAAGATGGGAATAAATAATTTAGTCAGGTGATAAATAGGCTAGGTCTACAGTTCTTTTGAGCAGTGAATGGCTTTCTATAGTACTTGATTAATCCGAGTTACATTGAATTAATCTGGAGTTAGCTAAAGAAATACTTCTGTATCAGTCACTTTCACATCCCTGAAACAACTTACCAGATATCTGCAACTTAAAGGAGGAGAGGTTTATTTTGGCTTATTTTGGTTTTAGAGTATTCAGTCTATGGTGGACTTCCTTCAAGGCAGAAATAGAATGCTATAGAAAGGCCTGGTGGAGGAAACCTGCCCAACTGACAGGCCAGGAAACAGGGGGGGAAGAAGGAAGGAGTCTAGGACAATAATACACTCTTTTGATCAAGCTCCCAGTGAACTAACTCCAAGCAGACTCTACCTCCTAATAGCACATTTAGCTATGAACTCATTACTTGATTGATCCACTGATAAATGTTGCACCCACATGATCCAATCATCTTCCAAAAGCTCTACCTCTGGACACATGAGACTTTGGGGTGATGTTTTAGAGCTAAATCATAACACACTCAGGGCTAATTTTCTCTAACAAAATCAAGGGATGTCAACCAGTAATTTTAACACTGAAGACTTGGGAGCATTTTTGCTTTTGTTACAATTTCTATCAGGTCCAAAAAATAGACAAGCTATTATGTTACACAGCGGTATATCTCCATTTATTGAAAGCTATGAGTGGTCTGAGGGTGGGAGTTGGGTTAAATTATTCATCATGACAAAAATAATTATCTTCATACATGAGCTCGAAGCCCAAATGCCTTTTAGGAAGGCAACTTGAGAAATGTTCCCTAGTGATAAAGAAAGTAATAAGATGTGTCCCAGGCCTTATTCATGAGCTTTGATTTTTCAACACTTTCAAAAGGTGCCCTGTGCTGACAAATGTCTGATTAACAAAATTAAGAAGAGATTTGACTGCACACTTAATCCCTCTCCTGAGCCTTTTAGCTTCTGGATTTCTAGGTTGATTATCTTTTCAGGTCAGACGTTTCTTCCTCCATCTCATTCTTTATCCATTTGGGCTGAGTCAATGTGACAGCTTTTGACCATGACAGTGTTAGGGCAGAATAACTATCTCCTTCAGAAGAAGTTGTCCCACAGTAACAATTGCAATCCGTTAAGTCTCAATGATACTGTTGAGGTCTTGTCACCTTGCCCCTCAAAGGTTCACATTTTGCTTCAGGAATGTAAACTATGCTAATTTTTTAAAAACATGGCAAGAATGTTTGAAGTCAAACCTATACATGACTTGCCTAGACCTCGGGGTCCTTTATTGCTATTTTGGCGCATGTTTTGGCAGTTGGGGCGAGTGAAGATGACACGGGTGTTGCAGGGAATGACTGACACACACGACAGTAACAATACTGAACCATGACAGGGAGGGATGATCGTTATTGCTGTCAGTTTTATTTCATAATAGAAGAAACCAAGACTCTAAATTCCTAAATGATATCTCTTCAGTCAGAGAAGAAAACAAAGTGACAGTTAAGGTTTAAACATGGGTATTTCGGTTCCAAAATATCAATTACTGATTTGAACATTTATTAAGAGTTCAACTAATTCATTATGTGTAAATATTGTGTTAAAAATGAAATGACTAAGAAGTAGGATTCAACTAGTGAATCACAAACCATTATCACTGTACTCAGCCATTAATTGTCATGCTTGAATGAATCCATAGTAAGATTTTAAAGCTAAATAATTTAAAAAGTACACATATGGGGGCTGGAGATTTAGCTCAGTGGTTCCAGAGCCTGCCTCGCAAGCGCAAGGTCCTGAGTTCGATCCTGGTAACCACATACAATGCTGGGCGTGGTGACTCATGCCCACCAGCAATCAATAGCACATACCACAGTGCCAGGCGTGGTGGCTCATGCCTGTAATCCCAGCACTTGGGAGGCAGAGACAGGAGGATTGCTGAGTTCAAGGCTTGCCTGGGCTATATAGTGAGCTCATAGCCAGCCTGAACTACAAAAGGAGACCCTGTCTCAAAAAAAAAAAAAAAAGTACACATATGTTTTAATTTGCTTATTTCCAGTTAATCCAGGTGAGAAAAAGCACATTTACTTTTATGATCCAGTGGGAAAGTATCTGACATAACCTCAGATGATATTTGGGCTTTGACAAATTATAAAAGAAGGGAGAAGAGGGAAATTTAAAAAATAATACAAGGCATGCCTATATGGGCAAGGGGAATTTTGATTAGAAAACATATCAAAGGGAAAACATTTTAGAAATTGTTAGATATTTGGAAACATTAAGTGGAGCCAAAGAAAGCAAACCAAAATTTGATCCTAAACTTTTTTAGCTTACTTTTATTAGGATATTTACATTAATACCAGCCCCAACAAAATATGAAAGATTCTACGGGAGCCAATCATGTCTACTGATGTGAGCATGGAAGGCTTATTCTCTTACTGCATAATTCAAGCTGGCCCTGAGTTCACTATTAACACAGACTGGCCTTGAACTCATGGCCATCTTCCTGTCTCAGCCTCCCAAGGATGGGGTTACAGGGATGACACCTGGCACTAAGGAGGAACTATGTGGAATGTGCATTCCACATTCATGTGATATGATACTGGGCAAATCTCACTAAGCTAGCCTTCCATTTTTCTACTACAAAGTGAGATGGTTAGCTTAAGGCCCCCTGAGCTGGGTGTCCTGGAACTCTTTGATTTGATAACTGAATAAAATAAATGCAGAAGGCAGAGAAAAGCCTAAAAAGTCTTAGAGGCCTGTTCTGGGTCAAAGCTCATGTGCTGTTACAATCCCTTCTGAAAGAAGTAGCAAGTGGAGAGCAACAACAGAAAGACTCTATTGTCTTTGGGATCTTCAAGAGCCAGAAAGAATGAAACAATAATCATAAATTAAAAGTCCTGTCCATCTCAGCTCTGAGTAGTTGATTACCTGAAATCTTTCCTTCTGATTGTCTTTGTGAGGCTGGCACTATGTAACAGCTCGCCTAAAATCCTATTGGTAAGGGCTGGAGCTCAGACTCAATCCCAAGGTCAAAGAAAATTCTTTTAGCTAATAAAAATATATCTGAAAGATGGTAAAGGAAGTATAAAATAGTAGCACTGTAACAATTTAAGGAAAAGTGGTATGATTATGCATCGAAAGATACATCTTAACCATTGCAAATTAATTAATTTTCCTTAAACAGTTCACATCTTCCCTAAAATCCTCATCTAAGTGCCTCAATTTTGCTATAAAAATAACAATCACAAACTACGACAGTAATAGCAGCTTACATTTATTGAGTGCTAAATATATGCAGAGATATGCCAGGAGCTACACTGAAATATTCATCTCATGGAGGCTTTACAAAACACTAGTAGTTATATTTTTTCCTGCCTTGCAGATAAATATATTGCAGTTTGCAGAGTTGAGTCATTTGCTCCAAGCGACACAGACAATAAATAAGCGATCAAGCCAAGATTTGATCAAGGTTGTTCTATTAGATTCCAAAGCCTCATGCTTTCCCTCTTTCCCATTCTCTCATAGACCATTTTGAAAGTTTCATAACTACATTAGCTTCTTCGATGGCAGCCAGAGACTGCTCCAGAATTTTCAATCAACTGAAACTTTACTGAAAAATAAGAGCTTAGGACAGGAAAGTTAGGGGGGAAAAGATGCAAATGAAGCAAAACTATAATAAACTGTCCTTGTAACTCAGATCTCAACTAGAGTTGGAATATCAAGATCATTATGAACTTTGTCAAAACAAAAGTACAGATTTCCAAGACTCACCCTAGAAAGGATAGGGTATCTATTTGTAGGTATTTATTTAGGAAACTATTTTCAGGTATGTCTATATTATTTGTTGAAAAAAATCTAGTTTTCCCCACTTGATTTTCAGGACAATGTCATCAAAAATCAATTTACCCCCAGCAAATTGTGGTAATGGCTTATGCTTGTAATCTCAACCTTTTGGTAGCAGCTCATGCTTGTGGGCCAGAAGGAACACAAGTTTGAACCCAGCCTGAGCACTTTAGTGAGTTAGCAAGAATCTGTCCCAAAATAAAAAATAAAGAAGTGTTTAGTACTGTAGCGCAGTGCAAAGCCCTGAGTACAATCCTAGTACCTCAAGAAAAAAGAAAAAAAAATCAACTGAGGCTAAGTATAAGGGATTATTCCTCGGATCTCTACTCTATTGCACTGATCTATCTGTGTGTCCCTATGCCATACTAGTTACTCTAGCTTACTGTAAGTTTTGACACTGGGGTTTTGAATTCTTTTAGGCCTGTGTAATTTTGAAAATTTTTACTAGTAATTCTTATGTGAGGTCCAGAGTTGAAGGCTACTGGCCTTAGAAGACCTAACATCATTTTTGGAGGTCACTCCTAACTCAGGGAGAGAACCCAGGTTTTCAATGGTTCTTCAGTGTTGCTGCTTCAGTCATCGGGAGTGATTCCGAAGGACAGCTTTTTGGGGCAGTGTTCCTCAGTGTTTTGCTGTTAATGTCAAAGCTCCACTTAAACATAAAGCTGTTCAATATCCAGACCATACAATGTTAACTTGGATTGAGAATGTCTTTAAAAACTCTGGACATTGAAAAGGGTAATTCTCATGTGTGTGGGCAATTTTGTGGGAAAAGGTCTGAAATTTTTATCAAATTCTAAGAGGGACCCATAATCCGAAACAAAGAGTCATACGCTCTGGGTAGATCTGCTCTTCCCACCCTAATGGGAGAATCTAAATTCTAAGCCAGGGACGGTGAACTTTTGCAAGTGACTTGCTGATAGTTTCCTTTGCTTCTTCAGAAAGGAGAAATGAATCTTTGTGAGGGGAAACAGGCCAAATTGAAAACTCACTGCCGACTACCCCAAGAAACCGCTGTGTGTGTATGCCTGTGTGCAGTTCCCCAGAGGAGGAAAGGGATCTTAGGAAACGTGCACTCACTTCTGAGCTTTGTGTCTAACAATGACCTTGTCAGTTTTCAAGGAAAAGAAACAGTGTGAACAACAGGCTGATCTGCCAGTGTCCTTCTTAAAACTGCAGCCTGTGCCTCCCAAGGTTAACTATCCACTGTCCTAAGTGCCTTCAGATTCCCTAGTTCCTGGAGCCTAACCTTGTATCAGACAGGGCCAATTGTCAGTCATGAACTGTGTAAGATCAAGTCAGAAAGTCCTACGGTGATAATCATTTACCCTTGTTCTTCTTTGCTTTTTTGCTGCTGTGGATGGAACTCAGGACCTCATGCATGTTAAGCGAGCTCTCTGCCACTGAGTAATACCAGCTCTCACTGAGATGTTTGGACTCAATCTTTTGCTCCAGATGTTTCTCTTATCGTCTTGTGTCAGGAGGCAAGATTCTTCCATTAAAAATTTCTGCACTTTCATGAACATTACAGAAACATTATTGGGTTTGCTATGCAAAAAGGAAAGGAAAATATCTTGGTACTGTATAGACATGCCAAAAGAGTGGAAGCATACAAGATCAGGGCTGGGGGTATCAAACATACTTATCTTACAGAAATTAAAAAAGAAAGTATTTGAGGGTAAATGGTATTAAATGGGTAGAAAGATTAGGTGATATTTTTTAGAGGATTGTATATTGTCAAGTTTATCTTTTTGAATGGTTGAGAAAATAAGCATATGGAGGAATCAGCTGTGAGGGAAATAAAGAGCACAGAATGATTGTACGTATATGTCAGCACATTGTATTAGATCTATATTTTCCATTGCATTCTGGGACCACTATGCAGTGGCTCTTTTAGAGCAGGTGCTCTTGAAAGGCAGCCAGGTTTTCATGAGCCAGCAGGGGCAAGAATAGCCACTTCACCCTCATCCCTTCCAATGAGGAACACGTCATTGGCTGCATACCATCTACAATTTGATTGAAGCGCCTATGGCATTGATTCAGATATTCTGGTTTAAAAATAAGGAACCCTTTAATGAAACACATAGAATTAAGTTAATGTGATTTATGTCACCCATCACCCAGTGGGCTGATGCTTTGTAGTGATCTTGATTAAAGGAAGATTATGAAATAGCGGCAGCCCTCCCTCATTTGCATCTAGTTCAAAGGAAACGGTCCAAACGAAACTAAATAGGCATTTAAGTACAAGAAAAAGATTTTTTCTTTTCATTAAGCATGAACATGAAACAACTTGCCAATAATTTGCACAACATTATTTTAGGACTAGAAAGCGAATTTGGCATGAAAAAAATTCCAAACTGATCATGTTAATTATATCCCTCTGAGCAAGGAAATTTAATAATCTCCATCTCCAATGCATCAATCTCAAATTTTAAATTGTTTTCAAACTTTAAATTGTTCCTGTTTTAGAGCGTTGAGAGGTACATATTTTAAACACATGTGAGGGTTTTTTTTGCCCCATGAGAGTAAGGAGACTAGCATTCAAGTATTGTCCTCTGGTATTTGTGTTACTGTTATCGTAACCTTACAGGTAAATAATTGAGCACTTTATATCTGAGATCTGAATTGTTTGAGACAACATCCCTTGAGCTATGCGTAGTGTCTGGTACAAAGCAAGTGCTCATTGACTATTAGTTACAAGAAGAAAAAAGAAATGACAAAACCCAACATTGTAGCCTGTGATTTTAGACTTTACAAAGAGAGTGAGACTCCGATCTCAATGTCAGTACCTATATTCCATGAACTTTACACAGTGAAGCTTCTGCTAACGTTAAGAGAGGGATAAATGCTGCAGAAACCAGAGGAGGGCAGGTAAGATGGACTGCAGTGTGCACACCAGCTCCTGTGTAGAGGATGACCCTCGGTAGCCAGGGGACACCTATCCGTACACAGAGGTCACACTGCAACAGTTTTCCTGTCATTTCACCTTTGTCTGCTGAAAATGCAAATGGCGCCCTATGAAATTATACTTTGGGAGGAAAAATGATGATGAGATATGTCAATACTATTTATGGCTTATTAATATAATCAGATTAAGAATCTTTTATATTCAATGAAGACTAATAATGTAATAGCAGACCTTCCAAATAAAAGGTTTTTATGAAGAGTCACTTTAAATGATTTTATATCAATCTCAAATGGTTCCTGAAATTTCATTATGAAATTGACATTAACCTGTCATTTTACTATATACTGGCAGGCACATGCTAATTGATATATATATATATATATTTTTTTTTTTTGAGACAGGGTCTTGCTTTGTAGTTCAGGCTGACCCTGAACCTACTATGTAGCCCAGGCTAACCCCAGACTTGAGGCAATCCTCCTGCCTCTGCCTCTTGAACAAGTGCTGGGATTATAGGAGAGAGCCACCACGCCTGGGATTGTGATATAAGGCACCAGCGATTGAATCTGAGACAGGCTTGCCAGGCAGACTCTGAAACTACTGAGCTAGATCCCTAGCCCCTTAGTTGATAAATATGTTCTCAGAACGT
This sequence comes from Thryonomys swinderianus, assembly GCA_004025085.1. Taxonomy (NCBI): domain Eukaryota; kingdom Metazoa; phylum Chordata; class Mammalia; order Rodentia; family Thryonomyidae; genus Thryonomys; species Thryonomys swinderianus. The sequence continues at coordinate 10,728 of PVIC010023844.1, forward strand.
GATGTTAAATGACAATGACACATCTCCAAATGTTCCAATGAATAGGAAACGTGAGCTCAGTTGTCTGATAATGCCTCAGGAGCAGGAGGCCTCTTGTTGCTCTCTCTCTGTCTTCTAATGGAGAGGATCAGCCTCCTGAGGGTCTGGATTCTTCCCATGGTGAGAGTGCTGAGACACGCGAAGTTCAAGTGTTTTGTTATGGTTCCAGAAACAGGAGGGGAATGTTTTATCCCCTGACTCCCAAATTTATGTGGTCTTCTGGGAATCATCATATTTTAATATTTTGTAAGAGGAGCAGGATAAGATTTCTGCGAGGGCCCAGTAGTGGGATGGTGGCCAAGAGGCAGCAGGATGGAGTTGGTGGAAGAACAAAGGCCATTTGCAGAAGATACGCGGAAGATACATTCCACGTATCTTCTTTGCTTAGCTGTGGGAAGTTCTCAGGTAATCCAACACAGCTGGGTGTGGTGGCGCATGCCTGTAACTCCAGGATTCAGGAAGCTGAGGCAAGACCACCATGAGATTGAGGACAGCTTGAACTACAAAGTGAGACCTTGTCTCAAAAAAAAACAAAACAAAACAACAAAAAACAAAAACAAGGGCCGGAGGGTTAGCTCAGTGGTTCTGGTGCCTGCCTTGCAAGCACAAGGTCCTGAATTTGATTCCCGGTAACCACATACCATGCTGGGTGTGGAGACTCAGGCCCACCAGCCATCAATACCACATACCACAGTGCCGGGCGTGGTGGCTCACGCCTGTAATCCCAGCACTCGGGAGGGCAGAGACAGGAGGATTGCTGAGTTCAAGGCTTGCCTGGGCTACATAGTGAGCTCAGTGCCAGCCTGAACTACAAAGCGAGACCCTGTCTCAAAAAAAAAAAAAAAAAAAAAAAGAAAGAAAGAAAAAAGGAAAAAAGAAAATCAAACATAGACTGTGTGTCATGTTCTAACTCATTAATGGCGTTTCCCACTCAGTGATGCGCAGGAGCAGGAGTGTCTGAGAAGGCTGAGAAGGATGGGGTGGAGGTGTTGCTGTGTGCTCTTGTCACTGTGGACTCTGAGGAGGGGATGGAGGGACAGTTGAAAGTGTTGATGAAGGAAATGTGTGCTGTTCGATAAATTCTTTCAGATTTTATGAATCTATCTGGGTTGAGTTTGTCTCCATTCTAATTAGCAATATATTCAATAAAGGGAACCAAGTGTTTTATCTTTATACTCTGTTGGTGGCTATTTTAAAGAGTCACATGTGTTTCTGGTATGCAGCATATTGTGGGAGCATAGATTGGTGCAACTACTGTGGAATCAGTGTGGAGATTCCTCCAAAAACTAAAAGTAGAGCTTCCGTTTGACCCAGCTATTCCCTTCTTGGTATCTTCCTGAAAGAATTAAAAGCATCAAATCACAGAGACATATGCACATCCACATTTATAGCGCAAGAGTTTGTAATAGCTAAATCTGGGAAACAGCCTAAATGCCCATCAACTGATGAATGAATAAAGATGTAGGGTTTTTTTAATACAGTGCATTACTACTCAGGCATAAAGAATGATAAATTATAGACATTTCTAGGTAAATGGATGCCCTTTGAAACTCTAATGTTAAGTGCAGTAAATCAGACATGTATGTGTAAATATCACATTGTTTCTTTGGTGTGAGAAAGCTGAAAGTGTGAGGACCAAAATGTACAATAGATAGTGTGAAATAGGAAGAAAATGTTCCTATTTCAGGGAAATGGGCAGAGGAACTAAGGAGGGGGAGAGAGAAAAGAAGGAAGGGAAAAGAAAAAAATGAGAAAAGGGAAAATGGAAACAAAACTTTTGTAAATAAGGAAGAGATGGGTTGAAAGGAGAAGGGAATGAGGGAATAAAAGAATAAGATATATTGGTACAAATTCCCTATGATGAATGTGATCACTGTGTATATCTAAAGTGCACCAATAAAATTTTTTAAAAAGAGAGAATATTTATTTTACTGTAAGAGAACAGAGTCCCTGAAGACATCTTTAAATCATGTTGTTCCTTTATTAGAAGGCACTAAGGGAAGTAGGGAAATCCTTGATTTATCTCTATTATTGCCCTGGGTTTGTTCAACATGTAAATCTGGGCTGGCCAGTAGGGTGAAACCTTTTATTGGCAGAAAGGAAGTTTCAAGGGCTAAAGATTAATCAAAAGCAGTCTTTTCTGCAAGGAACGCAAGTTAGTAATAAAACATCCAGTGTGTCTCAGCATTTCTGCGATGAGCTGCACAGCACAGAGATTGTTCTTAGCTGAAAACCAGCAAAATTCACAAAGCACACGATGCCTAGAGATCTATCTCTGTGTGGTCTAACACACGTGCACAAGTCGTGTGTGCCCTTCAGATACACCGGGGGAAGAACACTGGTGTGGGGTCCGTGTCTGAGTCCTCCTAGTTCTGAGTGGATGGAGTCTTGCCCATGGGTGAGGCCTTGGCTAAATTCCTTCCCTCTGTACACTTCATTCTTGAAAACTGTAAGGTGCAGTCTCCAAGTCCTTCTGTGCTCCTAAGGGGCTCCTCTGGGTTCAGAGTCAGGAGCACAGCTAGTCCAAACCATCCATTTTGATTAGTCAAGAAGGATGGGTTGTCTGCATATCTCAGATGACCTCACTGCTGGTGGAGGAAGGGAGGGTGAGAAAACTTTCCCTCTTTTCTCAGTAATCACCTCAAGTGCATCCTGCAAAAGCTATTTCTGACGAAGCAGATACCAGACCAGTGCCAGTGGATAGAAAAGTGCTCAAGATGGTGGAAATTCAGGAGCTCATGAGAGCACAGAGAGGAGCCCAGCTAGCCAGAGAGAAGCCCAGATAGTCAGAGAGGAGAGTGGTCCCCGATTTCCCTTGTCGTAGCCCTTCCCATACACTGCAGAAGAAGAGGCCCGGGAGCCAGGCTGGCCCTAATTTGCACGACTGTCGGGTGTGCATTTTGGCAAAAGTCCAAATGGAATCGATGCAGACTCTCAGAGGAAACTGACAAATGGCTCCATAGGGAGAATGGAGTCCAAAGAAACCACTTTTCTTCCCCTCTGGTACCTTGGGTGCAAGGTCGAATTACTTTTCTGACTTGATTCACTGCTCCTGAGAAGCTGGGTAAAGGACTCTGTCTAAATGTTTGTTTGATGTCCTTATAGACATGGAAGGACTGTAAGGTACAACCTAGAGCCAGAGATTCATTCTCTTTTTACTGAAGGGCACATTTGTCATTAAAGAGGACACAGCACGGTGTCCATTTGCAGGTGGAAGTGCGGTGTCCTGTCTGTCAAAGCCTACGACCTTCTCTCTGGCCAGCTCATTAAGATTTTATATGTTTTATATATCTCTCTTTTCTCATTTTATTGTTTAAGAAAAGCTCACACATCCAACCCATAATACTGCAGAAGTGTTGCTCTGCTCTGAAAAAGCGAGCGCTCACAGCCCTGTTCCCTAACACATCGTAACCCAGGCCAGGATCACCTGTCACAGTGTGGGAGACAAACTGCCAGTGTTTTGTAAACAATCCATGACTGGTGTACACTGCAGTTATCAGAGAGACCTGAGCCTCTTGTGCACACACTGAGCATGAGCAGAAGTCTGGGATTGGGGTCAGGAGTTCCGGTTCCCAACCCTCACTGCATTGTCAGGAAACAGTGCCCCTTTCTGTCTTTCAGGTTGGTTTCCATAAGGTGAAACTATTAAAAATACAGCAGATTTTCTAGGATGACAAAAAAAAAAAAAGAAATTTATAATGCCAAAAAATTATAAAGAAGAAAATCTGGTTAAATTTTTAAAAATTTTTTATTTGTTCTTATCGTCTTTATGTGATACTGTGATGGCACTGGACTAATCAAGGTACTTAATTTTCTTCTCTGTGCTTATGAAGATGATTTGCCATCTTGGAGCCTTGTGTAACTAGGAAAGGACCATGCCTTTCAGGGTTAGCTGGTTTTCAGAGACAGTAAGATCTGCCTGTTTTCACCCTTTGGCACGCAAACTGGCCTAGACCCTGAATGACATGGGGCCCGTTGTAGGAGGCATGTCACCTCCTGTGCATGTGGTGTTTCTTTGAGATATCCACATCCCAAGAGTGTAATGCGCAGCAAAGATCGAGACCCATTGCTGTGGGTCACCTGTAAAGTTTTCTCCCACTCTAAAATACCATAGGAAATAAACCCTGGGGACTATCTTTGTGTGTGTGTTGGGGGAGGATATTTGAGAAAGACAAATTAGATAAGGCAAGCTCCAGAATGTCAGATCCTGTGGACTACTTCCCATCAGTGTAAAAGGAATACATTCACCATACTTTTGAATGAGGGGGCGCATCTTCCCAGAGTGAGAGCTGATTAGGAAACGGGTGCACCCATTACATAACAGTGGTGATGAACAATACTGTGGCCTTTCGGTTTTGCAACCGGGTCCTGAGCCTTTTTATGGAAGACTCGGCTTTAGTCATATATAATTCGGCATCTTGTACCTGGCCCTGGAAGCTGCCAGAGTACTTTATATAATGATTTTACTCATGAGAGAAAAATTAATTGCATCTTGCTCACCAGTTGCCAAGTGCTACAGCTTCATTGGAAAAAGCCAGAATTCCCCTTAGGAGACCCAATTTTCAAGTTAATATATAGTAATGCTGTACACGGCTTTATTAATCTCAAGGCAGGGAGGATCTCAAAGTAGGAATCAGCGGGCTGGAGAATTGGCCCTTGGTCGGCTGATCTGTGACCTGGCATATGATGCAGGCAATGCCTTTCATTTCTCTGTTCATGTTCTCTCCCCAAAAATGGAACTGGACTAATCATATATACCTCTTGGGCACATATAATAAAATCAAGTGAGATAATGTCTTTGGAGAGATTTTAGCTCCTTGGAGACCTGTCATAACACGCACACACTTTGTATGTATGTAATCAGTCTAACAAAGGGGGAAAGTGTAGCCCAAAGATGTGTAATTCTACTCCAGCCATTATTCTTAGGATCAAAGCCACCTTCCCTCCAACACAGCTGCTGTGAAAGTTCTATGAATGTCCCTGACAGCTTGCAATTGGCGAAGGACCCTGCATTTCCTGTAGCTAGTACATAAGAACCCCATGTGTTCCATGGGAATGACCCCATGTGAGGCTCAGTGAAGACCTCATCCATGCTTTCAAATGGACTTCGTCAAATCCCTGTTGTGTATTCTTTTCCCTACTAATCGTTGTGGTGTTTAATTGTTAAAGCCATGTGTGTTTTGAGGGAAATTGAACCCATATGTTTCTGAATCATTTGCACTGAGCTCATCAAATTGTTGTTTTATAAGAGCTGTTTGCTGTCCAGGAAGAATCCCCCAGTGTCTCTTCATAC
>PVIC010023844.1:16159-26611 GCA_004025085.1 Thryonomys swinderianus
GTAGATTTGTTTTTGCAACATGACAGGTAAAAATAATTCAGTACTTCAAAAAATGGCATGACAGGTGACAGAGAAACAGGGAAGTACATGGAAGGAATCATTTCAAGACACATGAATAGGACACATGGTCAGGGAGGATGAGACGAGTTGCCTGCTGGGAGAAATAGACAGAGTAGTATTCTTTTAGTAATTTTTTGTTATGATTTTGCTGATTTCTGATTTGGAAATTAAGACAGTATCACTGGGATCTTTGTACATGTGCAGATATACATAGCATGCATTGTAGAGGATATATTGTTTTTTTTTGCTGTATTGTGTTGTGTTGTATTTCTTTGTTTTGTTGTTGTTGTTGTTGTTGTTGTTTTTTGTACTGGGGATCAAACTCATGACCTTGCTCTAGTGAGGCAGGCACAAAACTACTGGGCTAAAGCCGTAGCCCTTGTGTTTCTTTGAGACAGAACATCACTACATACCCCTCTTGTCTCAGCCTCTCAAGTGTAGTGAGGACATCTGGGTTGTTTGCTTGTTGGTTTTCCTGTGCTGAATCAGTCCCAACTAGAAACTGCTTCCCCACTCTGCGGCCTCGTCGCATCACTGAAGACCTAGGTGTCCAGGTTCCACTACTTCCCTGGCAGCCATTGCTGGCTCTCAGGAAGGCAAGACAGGGGCCAGATAGAGTGACTCAGAAAACTGTTTTCCTCCTTCGGCTAATGGCAAAGACCGAGTGTCCAAAACTGATTAGTGTCAGTCTTTGCAAGAGCCAGGGCACAACTTAGCCCCTGGAATCCAGTCTTGCTTAAAGCCAACACTGCTTCTGGGCTGTTTAGTCATGACTGCCAAACAATTACCTCGACGCATGGACCCATAAAAACTGAGGCACCTCCATAGTGATTTTCACAGTGGTTGTACTAGTTCATGTTCCCATCAGCAGGGTAGAAAGTTTCCTTTTTCCCAGCATTTGTTGTTCTTTTGAGTTTTTGAAGACAGCTCTTCTTTGTGGAGTAAGATAAAACCTCAGTGTTGTCTTGATTTGATTTTTCTAATGGTCAAAAAATGTGGAACATGTTTTTCATACTTATTGGCCATTTATGTTTCTTCTGAAGAATGGCAATTTCCCTTCCTCTTTTTTACTGGGGAGTTTATTTTTTGAGTTCTTTATTATTCTGGATATTAATCCTTTGTCTGAGGAGCAATGTGATCATTTTGACTTTGAGGCACAGCCAGAAGTTGCATGGTGCTCCAGTTCTGGTGAATAAGGAGGAGGAGGACACATTGTAATATTTTTATAAGCCTACCTTTCTCTCAGCTGGCCCTCAGGGACAGCATTCAGTGAATTGATTTTTTATCCTACCTTGTAAAGACACTCAGGAAAAAGAACTTCTAGAATTGTTACAGAAAACAACAAGAACAATGGGATGTGTGCACAAAGTGAGGGGGGAACATTTTGACTGGATTAACGGCAGTGTATCTTTTATTGGGATAAATTTTGAAATTTAAAGATGCCTCATATTTTTGATCACTCTTTGTGTGTATCCCAGTATTGATGAAGTAGAATATAGGTAATTAACTATTTCATTATCTGTGTGCTGAATCCTCACTATGCTATTACATAGTAGTGCTTTCTACTGATTATTAAATTGGAGACACCTTTAAATCAGCAAGGAACTCCACAGAAGAATTTTTAGTGTTAGTAACTTGTAGTTAGTTGATACTGGAAGTGAGAAATCCTGTCCACTAGGAAGCAGTGATAGGCTTCTAGGAAGGTACTAGTGAACCTATGGCACGTGTGCTACAGTGGCTGTTGTATCATTGAAAGCTCTGACAAGTTCGGAATCACTACCCTAGAAAACCTCTGCATTCTTCCCACTCATTTAGACTTCTGATTTCAGCCAATGTTGGAGTTTTGGATCATTTAAAATCTTCTTGTTTCTCTTCCATTTCATTCCTTTTTTTTTTTTTTTTTTGCACAAAGATCTGTTTTCATCTAGCCTTGAAATAACATTGCTCAAAGACTTCTCAGGGTAGTACGTGGAATGCTGATGCATGTGAAAATTTCCTGGCAGGCATTCTGTGGGGCCGTTCTTGTGGATGGTACTGAAGGTGGACCAGTGTCATCCAGAACAGAAAGCCAGCTCTCCTGATTGCTCTGCTAGTGGTTTCCATGTGATCTTAGACAACAGGAAATTCTAAACCCTTGCTATTTCATTTAATTTTGTTAAATATGATGTAATTCAATAAGTTTATGCTTCACTTTTTTTGTTTGAAATAAGATCTCACTATTTGACTCTAGTTGCCCTCAAACTCAGGACCCTCCTGTGTCAGCCTCCTGAATACTGGGATTCCATGTGGAAACCAACTGTACTTGCATCTTGAAAAAGATATGACATTCATCCAAATGTTTAACCACAATAAAAAGGACCTAGTCTGTTTGGATTCATCATTTAACATGCGTGGTGATACACAGTAGACACTCAATAAATGTCTGTCATTTAAGGACTGACTGGTTGAATAAATGAACAGATAATCAATCATGTTTTTGAAATAGTTGTTGACTAAGTTTCCAGATTTTAGCAGTAAACCTTAGATTAAGGATCCCTGTCAAACAGCTGTTTTTCTACATAGATTCAGTTTTCTTCCTCTACCAACTGAAAATAAGAATCAACTTTCCCACATTTCTCCTTCTAACAGTTACAGCTACCTCATCAGGACTGAGTGCCCCAAAAGATCCCACTGGAAAATTAGTGTCTGCCAGGTGAGGGAATTACAACATATATGACCTCTCTGTGTTGGAACTCTTCCAGTCTAAATCAATCAGAGGAGCTTCCAAGGCAAACAGTTACCTGTGTGGGATGTAGATCATAGGAGAGAGTCAGGAATAAAGTTCATTGCTCAGATTATGTGTTAACAAACATTTTCAAGCATTGTACTAAGTGCCTGGGAAGCAAAACTAAAAATACAAAGGGGCCATCAGGAAGCTCGTAATCTTAAGAGAAAAACAACATGTCAGCCTTACCGGGTGGGGCATTGTGACTTCTGTTCCACAGGTTCTGCCTCATGTCAACTTGGCCCCAGAACTTGCCTTACCACATTATAGGACAAACTTAAGAAAATAAACACTAATATTAGTTTTTTCAGTGGTAAATACATGTAGGTTTTACTATCTTCATCTTCTTGACTTGTATGGTTCAGTGGCACTAAGTACATTCACATTATTGTACAGCCATCACTATCATCTATCTTCTTAGCTATTTTCATCTTGCAAAACCGTAACTCTGCAACCATTAAACAGTCATTCCCCATTTTCTCTTCCCTCCCCCTCACCCCTGGTAACCACCATCCTACTCTATGTCTTTGTGAATTTTGACTACTCTGAGTACCTCATATGCTACTATTTGAATGTGCCCACCAAAACTCATTGCGTGGTGTTACCCAGGAGGGCCCTAAGTGAGGAAGCATCGGAGGGAGTCACTTTAGGGGAGAACCCACCAGTGTAGTCAGTTCCTCAGAGAACTATGTCCTGATAGCAAGAGATACTGAGCCATTCCACCTAGCTAAGCTGCTCCAGGATTTCTGACTCATGGAAGCTATGTGAGACCATAAACGCTTATTATTATCATATGCTACTAAGTGCTGGGAAAAGCTGTTGCAAAGTATTAGACAGCAAATACATAGGACACCATCTGTGCTCCCACTGAATTTGACTATGCTTTGTCCCCTGAACACTGTGTGGACTTTCCCTCCTTTGCTCCATGTTTTCTCATGCTCTTCTCATCTCTTACAATTTTATCTCTTGTGAAAATCTTGCTTCTGTTTCTAAGAACTGGACAAAGTTTACCTCTGCATGAAGTCATTCCTTATTTCTCGCAGCTAAATGTGGTCTATATTTGAGGTGGGCTTGGGCAGTTTTTGTTACATTAATAATTAAACCAAGGAAATTGAAAAACAGACCATAAAAATGTCAAATTAAATCAAATCTTGAAGGTACATGCTAATTCCTGGCAGTTGATACACAACTTTAAAAAAGACAACTAGTATTGGGCAACATGCTGCCATCTCCTTGTTCTATTTTCCACTCCGTTCTCCTGGAATCTGCTATGAACAGTTCGAAGGTGTAGCTTTGATACCCAGGGTCTCTTCTGCAGCAGCTTCTTATTCTTCTGGCCTAATTTCAACATGAGGAGCAAAACCAATTGCATGGACTATTACCCGTTTCTCGATGCAAAAGCTTGTTAACTCGTGGCTGTGGCCAGAGAAAAGAGCACAAGAACCTTTTTCTTCCACCTTAGGTGCTTGGCAGGAAATCCTTCAGTGGAGAAGCAACTCATGCAGCAGAGGTAGACTGTGCCCAGTGCTTTGTCAGACGGAAGAGGCCTGATGAGGGAAAGGACCTGACAGCCTGGGGGAGAGAAAGGCTATGGCTGGGACTCTAACACTTTGTGGTCTTTTGTCCTTTCCCTATTAGCAAATGCAGGACATTTGCTGGGCCACTGATCCATGCCCCCAAGCTTACTTCTTTATAGATTATGGGTCATTTCTAATTGTTTAATTTCTTTATGATATACTGTTCCCTACTTTAGGCCAAGAAATCACAAATCTGAAATAAGCCTTACAAGTGACATGCTATGAAGCACACATATTTTCAGTGCAGTGACAAAGCTGCAGGTACTACAGTCTAGCTTAATCCTCACTGTGACAGCTAGAAAAATCGAGACAAACCTCTAGATAGTATCTTCGTCTCATTCCTCTTTTCCATCTGAATATATTCTGCCCTTTATTTATTTGCATTCTTATCGTATATGTACCATGAATCTGGGGCTTCTTAAAAATGGAGACTGCAGAACCCCTCAGCAAGGATGGCCCTCGCAGTGTTTGAGTTGAAGGTAGGGATGGCGCATGGGGTGGGACATGTCGCCCGTGGCTGGGTGTGTGGGCTGTCCACGAACTGCCCCCATTTTCCAGTTTGGGTGCTCTGAGAGTCCAGTCTAATGTCTGCTGGTGGTGGGCTTTGGGTGACATCTGTGTTCCCCTGAAGACCACAATCTCGGTGGCCTGCACTAGTGGAGCAGGAGTAGGACCCTTGCAAGGGTGGAGCAGCTAACGCTGGGCGGGTCTGGAAGGTCCCGGTGCGGTGGGGCGGGGGTGGGGGGGAGAACTCAGCAAGGCTCTGGCCCTCTGGCCTCTGGCTTCAGGTCCTTGGACTTCCCCTATTTGTGAAATGTCACAGCAGGGCTCAACCCCAGAGATTTCCATGATAGCCTATATTTGTGAATTGTTGAGGATGTTGATTTCATGGTGGGTTTTGAGAAGCAGTGTCAAAGCTGTGGAACTGTGAAAAATGTTCAAAACCTTTGCTTTGGTAATATCACCTCAGAATAAACCTTTCATATCCTACTTCATCAGCAACTTCTACACACAGAGTAGTGAACAACTGAGTTTATGATTTTTTTAAGGGAGACTATAATCCCATTTCACCTTGTTCCTGGATTATAAGCGATTGATTAACAGAACCTTTTTGTCTTGTCCTTTGCATTAGTCTAGTCCAGTGGTGGTGAACTTTTCAGAGACTGAGGGCCCAAACTGCGACCTGAAATCCACTTACTTATCAGGAAGTACCAATACTCCAATGAAACCTGGATACTGAGGCTTCAGTGTAGTAAGAACAACTACAGTAACAGAGCTTGTGATGAGACAAACAGCTCTTTATGGAAAGGAAAAGGTTTGTATTTGATGTGCTTTTGCACAATTAATGTACTCTTTCTGCTGGACTCATGCCTATAATTTGTCAAACCTTGGCTCAGACTTGTTAGTTTGAGAGCAACACAAGCAGCACTCACGTCATTTGTTGGTCTGTTTTTTGTATCATATTTGATATAATTCAAAGCAGAGAACAGCTGCTCACAAGCATAAGATGATCCAAGCAAAGTAAGGAAAGCAATCCCAAGTGCTTTCATTGACTTAAAATCTTTTGGCAGAGAATTCCACACTTTAAGGATTTCACTTTTAGAACTACTAAACTACTACTCTATACCATTCCATCACACTCCTCTATTTCCTCAAATATTGCACAGAGATCTTAGAATTTATTTTTCCAGAGACAGCTCTCTTGAAATTCTAATAGCTCCATTTCCAAATTTCCAAAATGTAATCAGGAAAGACCAAGTTCTTTAGATTGGGCTTTATCTGGAGAATTAAGAAAACACAGTGCTGTCTCCATCTTAGGGAACTATAAACAGCTGTTATTAAAATTCACCTTTCTAGCTTCTGCAGTGGTAGAGAATTCCTTGTACTTTTCCTGATGGCTTAAGGGATTATTTGCAAGTGTAGAACTTTCTAAATGCAGGTCTTAGATTTGGAAAATATTTTAGCCACCTACTTTCAAAGTCCTTTTTTAAGGGCTGGAGAATTAGCTCAGAGGTTCTGCCTCCTGCCTCACAAGTGCAAGGTCCCAAGTTTGATCCCTAGGACCCCCCCAAACTGATCAAAGTCTCTTTCAAAAACCTGCAGTTTTCTTTCAAATGGTTTGATATCATAAAACGTCCTTTATGCTATTTTCCTTCCACTTTGTAGCCTTTTATTTAGTACAATGAAGTATAGTGCAAAATCTGTAAAAAAACAAAACAAAACAAAACAAAACAAAAAAAACCATGAGGTGGTTAACCCAGGCCACACCAGTGAGCTGTGGATATTCCTGCCCTTTTTCATTCATAAGTAGCCTAATTTCATCCAAGCAGGCTACAAATCTCTCCAGGACTTGTCCGCTGCTCAGCCACTGGACATTATTATAAGTAAGTAAACCATGCCTGAACCTTATCAAGAACTACTTGAAACTGTCAAAAATTAAGAGGGTGAGCCATGATGAAATTTATCATTTTTGTGACATCTTTGAGAATATTGTCTAATGTTTCGCTGTTTTCTGCAGCATAAAGAGCTTCTCGATGTAAAACACTGAACCCAAGTGACTGGATGGGTTGCTTCTTTTACAAATAACTGTGTGAAGCCAGCTGTTGCTCTCACCACAAAAGTGGCCCATCACTGGTTATTTAAACCACTTTTTCTGGTATCATGTCTCGTGACAAAAAAGCCACTACCTCAGCCTTGTATATATCTGTCCTCGGTGTTCTTCCAGGCAAAGAGACCTGTTTTGCTAGCTCTTCTTCCATGATGTCTGCAGCAGGGTAACACAAACTACTGCTAGCCTTGCATGGCTATTTATATCTATGTTTTTATCCAAATCCATGGAGGAACTGGCTGCCTTTGTAAGTCAGTGGTGAGCTGCTGGCTAACATCATTTGCCTTGAACAGACCTCAATCTATATCAATATTTTCTCTAGGTAGCACTTCAGAGATGTGTTATATAATTTCATCCTTGTTTAGGGAAATCATGAAAAAGGGGATTATTCCCAGACAACACGACCATTTTGACAAAATCTCCATCAGAGTTTTGTTTAGTTATGCACAGTGAAATTTGAAACCTGGCAGCTGTCAGATGATTTGTGTTAGAAACATAATTGCAAAAACTAAGATACTGGAAATGATATTTCCACAATTTCCCTTCAAGAAACTCTTTCCATTCAGTTTCACCAAGTTTGGCCACACTTCTGTGGTTGGTGTTAGTGTCATCTGACACTTGATGTGAGGTTCGCAACACTTTCATTACACAGAATACATTATACTTTCTAATTGCTTTCAATCACTCCAAATGACCCTGTCCAGGTCTCTTGGAATGATCTTCCACTAACTGTTTTCAGTTTTGCTTTTTATTGCTATAGTCATTTTTTGGTGTTCATGACTTGGAGTCTACAAGAGTACAGAATTTTTGAAAAATGAAGCACTCAATGCAAATTTATTCCTATTCCAAAAATAGCTAATGCTACTAGTTAACACTAAAGAAAGCTAAATCAATAATCTAAGGCAGTGATCTTAAACTGCAGTTCCTCTTGAATGTGTTGACCAACACCACAAAGGGACAGTGTTCTAGGGACTACCAGCTTCTGCCTGCTCTGATAGGGCATCTGAGTGCATTTACTACCTTGTAGGGGCTTCTGCTAAAATCACAGCCAGTCCAAGCAAATATGTATGTCTTTGCTCTTGTTTTCTTTTTGCTTGTTTATTTTTTGAGACAGGGTCTCACTTTGTAGTACAGGCTGGACTTGAATTCACTGTGTAGCCCGGGCAAACCTCAAACTCATGGCAGTCTTCCTGTTTCTGCCTCCTGAGTGCTGGGATTATAGGCATGAGCCGACCATGCCTGGTGCTTTTGTTTTCATAAAGTCTTCACAAACAACTAAATATGAAGCTGTATATTCAAATATTCCAGGCGCATAGCACACCAACAAAAGAATCTCAGTGTCTAAATTGTAACATCTCTTTGCTAAATCTTAATATTAAATTTCAAGTTTTCATAGGAAAAAATCTAAAATCTTATGTTAATAAAAACAAATATATTAAAACACTTCAGGCAAACCCCCCCCACACACACACACCCTTATCCTTGGCAATATACAATCTGGTAATATGAAATCTTGGGTGAGTAATGGCTAATGCATTGTGGGTAATGATGTCATCTCTTGGTCTTGCTACTCCTTTCCAAGCATGTGCATGGACCCCTGTGCACGATTATCTGATGCTGAGCTCTTGGGAAGATGGTGTGATGACTTGGCTTGTGTGCCGCTGAGAGAGGCCGGTGTGCCCTGTGGCATGTGTGTCATGGATTCATCACCACTGGTCTCTTCACTCTCAGGGAGATCTATGTATAGGTTACTTGATTGGTTTTTTGCCCTTTTGTTTTGAGTGAAGAGGACTGTCTTGGGCCACATATAAAATATATATAAAATTATAATTTGTTATATATAAAACATATAGTTTGTTATACAAATAACCAAACTTTCTACCTTTTAAAACAATTATTATATGACAGTGAGAAAAGCAGGATAAAAATGATGGTCTGCAGGTTGGATATGCCTACGCATTATTAACACATAGGAAGAGAGACAAGTTTCACTTCTGGGTTACACATGAGAAAGCTAAGAAATAGGAAGAGGATGCATGCCTCTTGCTTTTACCCACTAAAAGTAACGAAGTCAACATTTGAACCCAAATATTTTTGTCTTTCAACTCATATTCTAAGATACCTCACAATAATATCTTGCTGGTAAATTTTGTTTTAAAGAAAATTTTTTTGTTGAATAATTGTTACCAGTTAGGCCAAATTGTAATAAGGAGAAAGAGGCCTTTTAAATAAATGCCAATAATTAATCTATGGAGGTGACTGACCTGGTCTATATTGGCACTCTTTAAACAGGGCCTTTCAACTTTATTTGTGATAGTTGACAGCAGGACACTGACCCCAGGCCTTTTTATTCATGCTATTTTCTTTAAGAAAAATCTGACGTTCTGTCTGGACCAGATATCAGAATTCACTGGGATTCTCTGTGTCTATTTTACCTGATTTCATTCATAAATGTATTTATTCTCGCTTAAGGGAGATAAAAGAGTTAAAGAACTCTCAGACAACAGTCACTAGCTGATAAAAGATCTATTGCACCTGGTGAAATCTATTCCACACTGAGCCTTAATAACTGATTTAATGACAAGTGGTTAGAGGTATGGATACAAAGAGTGGGCTCATATTTTGTTGGTTTTCCCACTCTCTGATGCTCTGCTGGATAGCTGGCATGACAAATTACACAGGAGCAATAGTAATCACTGATGGAAAAAGAATCACCATTTTAACAATACTATTAGCAAATTCTGTCACATGAGGTCTGTTACAAGTAACGTAATCACACAAAAACAAGAGTCTGTGCACTCTTTGAACTCCAGGATTTTATTCCATCATTACATTTGTTTAGTTGAGCTGACAGGACCACTTGCGATTCTGATAGTCACAACAGACTGAGTCAGGCCCCTTAGCCAGAGGGAGCCCAGCCCGCTACATCCCTCTCAGTGTTGGCTGGAGAGTGACCTGTGCTCCTTCATCTTGCCAGGAGCTTAGTGAGAGCCACCCATAGTTTGTTTGACCTGAGAGTCCATCTGAAAGGAAGTCAGTAGAGCAGAGAGCCCTTGTCCAGGACATAAGGGGAGGCCAGCGAGGAGGTGTGAGATGAGCGCCTGCTCACAAGGAGGCCAGAAGCTCTTCTCTACCAGGGCTACAGCTGCCGGCTTCCGTAGGTTTAACACTTCTGACTGTGTCACAATGTATGAGAAAATGTGATTTTAAAGCACTTGAAACTCACAAAATATGTCATTTTATAGATGTATGTCTGGGTTTTAAAAGCTTTCATTACAAAAAGCATTCTCAGGGGACAGCTGTTTTTCCATAATTGGTGAATTACTTTTAAATTTGATTTACAATGTCTAATTTATTAATTAGATGAAAAATACACAGAAATCATATAGTAGAAAATAAAATTTGAATGCATTTTATGAGTGGGCCTGAGTTTTCCTTTTCTT
>PVIC010023845.1:0-26515 GCA_004025085.1 Thryonomys swinderianus
GGAGCGAGTATATTTTCCATATGTTACAATATACAGATGGTCCCTCGTAATCCTTTGACTTCACAAGAGAATGAATGGTATTTGGTAGAAATTGTATTTCATGTTTTAAATGTTGACCTTTTTATGATACTGCCTTGGGATTCTAGGCAGCGGCAGTGCGCCCAGCCCAAGGAGCCCTGTGATCATGACGCAGTGACCAACAGCCTACAGAGGGCTGTGTTGCTAAGCTACAGCATTCAGTAGGTTAAGTGTATTGATGCATTCACCTTATGGTATTTTCAGCACTCACAATGTGACTTAACACCACTAAAGCCCATTTGCAAATAATTTATAGCCACAATGCTGGCTTGGGCCATTTATTCAAAAGGTCACAAATTCTTTGATACTCGTCACTTGAGAGTTGGAATCTTGTCCCCTCACATGGAATCATTTCTGGCCTATAATTCCTTGGACCATTTAAGCCAGTCACCACCCAGACCAAGTCACAAAGGGATGCACAGGGTTTTATTTCATTTACTTGGAAAATTCAAGTTTGGATCTTTGACCTGTGATATGGAAGATCTAAGGACCCTGGGGCCACCGTGCTGTGAGAAGCTGAGCTGTGCAGGGAGCCCACACTCCGGCCTGCAGCCCCTCACTCTCAAGCGCTCCTGGCCAAAGCACCAGCTCTGCACAAAACCAGGCCTTCAGATGATTCTAGCTTCAAATCACAACCACCTGCTAGTAAAGACGTCCCGTGAAGTTCCCAGTTACAGGGGGATGAAAGAAGCCACCGACACTACCACCCTGGACAGTCCCAGGCTCTCAGAAAGTGGTCATATTAGAGCGATCCTCCAGAGGCCTGATGCTGCCCTCACATCCTCTGACAGAACCTTCTCGGTCCTTCCTCATGGTTCCCTAAAGCCTTTGGAAACTCTATTTACCTGCCTTGAAAAGCCAGTATTGCCCAGTCTTCTCTCTGCCATGATCCCATCTAGGGACAAAGTCTGAAAAAAGTCCTGTCCTTAACTGTTCAGACACATTAGTTTTTTTACACCATTCTTACACAGCCCTCCCCAAACTGTTGCCCCGCAGAATCTGAGCATAATAAAGTGGTTTCCATTTTAAAATTTATCACAGTTTCTTCGGCCACAAATTAACCAGAAAAGAGCCCAGTCATCTCCCCTTAAATGTACACCGATTTATATTCTCACAGGTACTGCTGGTTGTTTTTAATCTGCAGAACTATAGTTTGATGTCATGTCAGCAAGATTTTGTCGACCCCATTTTAAATTATTGCTCCTGTTTGACTTGTTCTCCTTTGAAATACCAATTATCTATATTACTCTTTCTTTTCAAAGTAAATCGTCAGGATTTTATTATTTTTATTTTTCTTCTCCAGTGAATTCTAAAATACATTCAAGCTTGTTCTCCATAATGCTGGTTTAATTTCTGATATGTTCAGATATGGTTTTTAATGCCTATGGTAAGGCTGTGATTAAGGTTATAGTTTAAAAAATTTTCTTTTATCAAAAAAGATGCTTCTCACCAAGCTTCCATTTCATCTCAAGCATTCACCTTGTTTTCTTATTTTATCTTTGAATTTTTTATGGAGAGTCTGTATTTCTTTTAAATTTGTAGGAGCTCAATATTATGCATCCCTAAACATGGTTTCTGCTGTGTTTTTATGTTAAGCATTTTATTTTTATTTTTCAGTATGTTTGTGATGAGTATGTATACTATAGGAAATCAATACAGTATATATCACATCCGCTTTGTCTTTTTAAAAATATTTCAAATGTTTTACCTTCTTTTTTTAAAAAACAGGGTCTCACTTTGTAGTTCATGGTGGCCCTGAGCTCACTATGTAGCCCAGGCAAACCTCAAACTCAGCAATCCTCCTGCCTCTGCCCCCCGAGTGCTGGGATGACAGGCGTGAGCCATCACGCCTGGCACTGTGGTGTGTGGTACTGATTGCTGGTGGGCGTGAGTCACCACTCCCGGTATTGTTGTATGTGTTTAGCAGAGATCAAACTAGGGACCTCGCACTTACTAAGCAGGTGCCAGAACCACTGAGCTAAATCTCCAGCCTTTACTTTCCGTTTTTCAGCATTAAAGATGTGTTTTTACTGATTCTGTATTCTTGGCTCTCTATCTCCTCCAGTTTTCTAATCACCACACAAAGTTGTGCAGTTTCAGAGTCCTTCACTCACTTCCTGCCTGGTCACTGTTAAAATTCTCTTCTCAGTCTAAAGCTTCACCTGTGAAAGATGTACACATGTCCTAACCTTGCCCTTGCCATGTCATTCTTCACACAGTGTGAATACACAGGCGTGAGGCTGAATCACCTGATGTCAGCATATAATATTTTACTATGTGGAATGTAGCTACTTTATTTTCTGGATAATTCTGAGCTCAATCTTGATTGTTTTTGCTCTTCTTTTTTCATTCTTGATAGAAAGAAATAAGCAACTGTAATAGACACTTAGGTCCAACTTCTAAGGCTTCCCTAGTTCTGTTTTGCCCACTGTAAATTTATGAGGTGGAATCCCTGTCTAAATCTACTCCCCAGCACCATCTTTATAGGAGGTTTACATACTATAGTTGCTCTGACAAGGTTCTCTACTCCTAACTTAGAATGTTCAGATTGTTATCTCTCATACTTTTCTGTTGATGCTACCAGGTTCGTAGATCTTTTCTGAATAATTATGTTCTTATTCATAATATAGATATAGAGAACATGTACAGTTTGATGACATCGAAGTATTTGTCTTCCTCATTATTATTTTGGATTGTCAAAGTGGATGGCATAAATTACACAAAGTAGCTTGTGAGTCTTAAAATAGAGGCAACATAAAAATTGCTCATTATTAATTACTCATTAATATTTACTCTCTTACAAGCTTCTGATTAATACTCATCTTACAAGCGTTTTCTTAGTGAGTTTTTAAAGGTTAATGCCCTTTTCTAAACATCAAGTTTCCATCAATGTAGCCAAAAAAATAAGAGCACAAAATTCTGCACTTTTGGATCCTTTTTGAAAAATAACATTTACTGGATATCAAAAAAAGGTTCACCTTTCACTCCCCTAACACAACTGCATCTGGTGTGCTCTTTAGCTGATCTTTGTGTTGCCTACACAGAGCACAATGAAGGAGGAGCAAAGACTGAACTCCCCAGTTCTGAACGCTGAGTTCCGAAAATGTGTTATGCTATTTAGTCTCTGGCCTTTCAAGATGCGGATGGTGGGGCAACAGCAACATCATTACCTTAAAACTGATCAAATACACTTTCCTGGCTTCTTCTAGACTTTCTCAAAACAAATCTATATGTTTGTTTGAGACAGGGCCTCTTTGTAGTTCAGGCTGGCCCCGAGCTCACTATGTAGTCCAGGCAAGCCTCAACTCACAGCAATCCTCCTGCCTCTGCCTCTCGCATGCTGGGGTTACAGACAAGAGCCACCACACCTGGCAACAAATCTGTATTTTTAAGAAGACCCTCATGTGATCCTCATGAACATTAAAATTGAGAAGCACTGTATTTTTCAATGTCTTGCCTAACTGTGAAATCTCCAATTGCTGTATCTATGCACGACTCCTACTTGGAAAGAAAAGAGTGGACCTGTCAGACACCTTGTCAATCTTGCTTTTACTAAGGCTCTCACTGATCATTGACCATTGCCACAAAAACAGAGACTAACTCTTGGGATTCCCTGATCAAGCTTGGACAAGTGACAGCAAATTTATATTCTGTAGGAAAGTTCTGATGAGACCAATAAAAACTTTAACACCTTGTAGACACCTTTACTATTAACCACAATGGAAGTTTTGGTTTTATTAATCCAGTAATTGAAGCAGGAGTCAATAGGGCTTTCTGATACATACATTAAGAGTAGAATGGGGTTTAAAATAGTTTCTAAGCAGGTTCCTTTCTAAGATAAGTATAATCTAGAACTTCAGATTATGTCTGTAGACAAACTAGTGTCACAAAATTGTATTCTAGATTAGCTGAAGGCCTCTAACAAAGTATAAAGTGTGTAGCACTCCATCTTGGGCTCTCTTTCTGGACTAGTGATCAAGCCATAAAATAAGCTGAATCCAAAAAGAATATTAGAAAACACGGAGGTGCAAAATAGATTCATCAGAGGCTACATTTTCCTTATGAGAGTGTAAACGGTAGGTATGTTTTACTATCAACAATTAACACAAAATTGATTAAACAAACATTCATTCTCCTAGGACTCTTCAAGAATACTTCCATTGTGTTATCTGATGCATATCAACCTCAAATCTTCATTAATTCATTAAAAAAGTTAATTGTAAGATAATGAAAGGAATAAATCAATACCCATCAATAATAATCCTCAATGTGAATGGTCCCAGTTCTCCAAGAAAAGATTCAGAGAGGGAGAATGGATAAGGAAACAAAGGGCAATGGTACACACATACAAGAAACATATTTAACCCAAAAAGAATCCCACAGAGTGAGAACCAAATGATAGACAGCAATATTCCATGCAATGGGAATCAGATAATGAGCAGGTGTAACTGTCCCATATTCATACAAAGTGAACTTCAAGCTGAAACTGATTTAGAAAGGTGAAGAACATTATTGTATATCAGTTAAAGAACAATCCAACAGGAAGAACTAACAATTATTAACATATACATGGAACAATTGTATACCCAACTCCATAAAACAAGTACCATTGGACATAAAAGATCAGGAAAAAAAACACAGTTTTTGTGTGGGGCCTCTAACACAAATAGACAGATCAATCAGATAAAAAATAAACAGAAATATCAGAATTGAATAAAACCTTTAAACAAATAGGCTTCATAAATATCTATAGAGCTTTCCATCCAACGACAAAAGAATACACACTCTTTTCAGCAGCACATGGAACTTTCTCCAAAATAGATCATCCACTAGCCAATAAGTCAGCCTTAAAAAAGGTAAAGGAATTGAATTTATACCACGCATATCATCAGAACATAGCACAATGATGTTAGAAATCAACAATAAAATAGAACAGAAATTAAGCAATCACATAGAAAATAAACAATATACTATTAACTAAGAAGAATTTAGCTTGCAGAAAAAAAACAAGAAAGAAATAAGATCTTCTAGAACTAAATGAATGGTAGTATAACTTAAAATAACTTAAGGAACACAATAAAAACACCTTTAAAAGGAAGTTTATGCTGGGTGTGGTGGCTCATGCCTATAATCCCAGCACTCAGGAGGCAGAGGCAGGGGGATTGCTGAGTTCGAGGCTTGCCTGGGCTACATAGTGAGCTCAGGGCCAGCCTGAACTACAAAGAGAGACCCTGTCTCAAAAAAAAAAAAAGGAAGTTTATGACTATGTGAATACCCATATCACAAAAAGAGTGAATCCAAATAAACACCCAAAAGGTGCACCTTACGATCCAAGAAAAATATGAGCAGCTCAAACTCAAAGGAAGTACAAGGTAGGAAATTATAAAAATCCAAACAAAAATTAATGAAATTGAGATTTTAAAATATAAAGAAATAATGAATTACCTTTAAAGAAAAGTCCTTGTATTGATGACTTCACTGGTGAATTCTACAAGAAATTTAGGGAAGGGCAAAGCCCACTACTTCTCAAACTATTTAGTGAAGTTAAAAGAGATATAATATTTTCAAATTCATCCCACAAAGTAACCATTACCTTAATTCTAAAAACAGAGAAAGACTCAACCAAGAAAAATAGAACTAAAGGCCAATCTCCCTATTGAACATTGATGCAAAAATCCTCAGTAAGATACTAACAAACAGAATGCAGAGGATCATCAAGAAGATCATACACCCTGATCATCTGTATAGAAGACTCAAAAAGCTCAACAAAATTTAGAATTACTAACCATATTCATTAATATAGCAGGATACAAAAGCAACAAACAAAAATTAATAGGGTTCCTATACATGGATAATGAACTTATTGAGAAAGAAACTAAGAAAAATACTGTTCATGATCTCCCAAAGTATAATTAAACATTTAGGAATTAACCTGAATAAGTGAAAGACCTCTACAACAAACGCTACAGTGGTCTGATCAAGGAAATTAAAGAGGATATCAGAAAATGGAAAGATAACCCCTGTTCCTGGATAAGCAGAAGCACTATGGTCAAAATGGTAATATTTCCAAAATGGTTAGACCAATTTAATGCAATCCCAGTCAAAACTTCAACAGCATTAAAAAAACAGTCTACAGAATGGGTGAAAAATCGTTAGCAGCAATTTCTCAGAAAAAAAGAGTCATATCTAGAGAATATGTAAAGAATTCCAAAATATCAGAACTTCAAAATAAAAGACTCAATCAAAACTGGTCAAAAATACATCAAGAAATGCTCAACATCACTGGCAACTAGAAAAATGTGAATTAAAATGACACTGAGATTTCATTTTACCCCAGAAAGAATTATCATCAAGAAACAGATATCAAATTCTAAAGAGGCTGTGGAGAAAAAAGGAACTATTCCACACTCTTAGTGGGAATGTAAACTACAGCCACTGTGATAGCCCAATCTTGGAAACAACCCAAATGCCCAACAGCTGGAGACAGGATAAAGACAATGTTTTTTTAATGGAGTATTACTCTGCCATAAAGAATGACAAGATTCATTCATTTATGTGCAAATGGGTACACTTGGAGGACACACTAATACGTGAAATAAATAGATCACATATATGCAAATACCAGATCTTTTCTTTGATATGAGCACCTGTAGATGTAAATGAGTACTAGAATGTATGATAGTTTTTGTAAAATAGGAAATATCCAAAGGGAATTTGGTGTGGGAACGTAATGAGGGGAAGGAATAATTATGATTCCAAAAGAAAATAGAAGAGTGTGTATATAGGGGGTGGGGAATGTAGGTAAAAATGAGAATTAACTCGTGTCATATATTGGTACAAATTCCCCAATGTTGTGTTTGATTGTGATCTGTATATAAAATGTACCAATAAAGAATTCAATAAAAAAAAGGAATTGCGATGTTTTATGTACATGTAGTCACTGCCCACAACGAGTGTAAAATTGAGTACTACATACATTTACTTAAAAAAATAAAACGTTCACTGATTGTTCTCTATGTGCCATTGTTTTAAAAGTTGTTTTCTTCTTCTTTTCTGAGTCTCTTCTATTTTCTGGTCTGCATGCCCCTGTCCGAGGGCTATTTATGGAAGAAAACCAGTCTTTTGAACAACTCCACTCTAGCGCTGGCCTCGCGCCGGCCTGCCCTGGCCTCTGTTTGCCAGCACAATGAAGGAGCCAGGGGGATGGCAAGGTCTCCCGTCTGGGCTGGCTTTTCACGCGGTCAGCGGAAAGGAAGAGCTTCGTGCTTTTTCTGTGAAGTCTCAGTTTTGCTTCCTGCCCTTGGCTAGATTCCACGCTGAGCGATTTCAACTGTTACAGGTTAATTTTCCTGTAATAGCCTCATTGTGATGGAGGGTTTGGGAAATTACAAAAATTATATGCACTACTAATTGGCCTGTCTTGTTTCCGAGCCGCTCCCTGGGTTGTAGCACAGTGAGGGAGGCTGCGGGGAGGCCGGTTCGGACTCCCCAGCTAGTGCTCGGAGGAAGACAGACGTGAGGAAAGGAAACAGCTCCAAAACAATCACATGCGGCCTGTGACTGTTTTAATGGGCTGCAAGAGTGTTCTGCAGAGATGGATTGTCTTTCTTTGGGGCTTAGGGCAGCATTTCAACAAAAACTTAAATTTTTGTTGAAAAACCATGGGCTCCATCTTGGGCTGAGCCAGCAGCACATGCAAAAGCACAATGCACAGCTCCCTAGACTTAGGGATTAATCTAGAGGGAAGAAAATGTCAAATCCTGTAGCCACGTAGATGGTTTCATGGTTGCTCAAGGAGTGACACAAATGCACAAAGAAAACTACCTTGACGGCTTTCTGTGACACATCTCCCTGCGTGACAAACCCAAGCCCATCCCTCCGCCTTCCTCTCCTGCTGCCCAGACAAAGCGCTCAACAGCCGCAGGTTTACCGTACCTCAGTCTCAGGTCGGGTCAGCTGCCCCCAGGAGCCCGCGGGAGGAAAGCTCTTCATGTTAGGGCAGACGGGAAGGGGGTGGGAGGGCTAGAGAGGGAAGCAGAAAGGAGGAAGAAGAAGAGGAAGAAAGAGGAGCAAGGAGAGAGAAAGAGAAGAGAGGGAGAGAGAGAGAGAGTTGAGACAAGAGTCCGGCCTTCCGGGTCACACCCTCTGTGACCCACCAGCAGCCGGTCTCCACCTCCGAACCGCGTTGTTCAGCTTCTGAAGTCATCGGCGGATGAAGCCACTGGCGAGCACAGGATGCTCATGCCTTATAGATGTCCCTTGCGCTTCCTCTGCATCCATTGAATTTGGACAGAAACGAGGTCATTCGTGTCTGATCTCTTTCTTGCCTCGTCTTTTCTTCTGTCTACACCCTTCTTGGGGCTGAAAGGGAAGGACACGGAGTTGGGAGATTCTGGAAGTCAGCCCCTCCCTCTGTCTAGGAGAATTAGCTTCCTGCCAGGTCACTGTTGCCAAAAGGCTGTCCTCCACGTACTCCGCAAAAACACCTTGTAATTGGATCCTTTAGGCTTAATTCATGGTCTGCTAAATAGGAGCTCATCTACTAGCATAGGCTGAATTTCAATTCTCTAACTTGCTGCAAAATCCAATTTGGATATCAGCAGCATAATTTGAATATTTTCTCTTTGTACAGGGAGCCATTAAGGGCAGAAATGAGAGCTGACTGCTGAGCTTGGCCCACCACTGTGCCAATTTCCAGGTCTCTGATCTTCTGGAGGTTGTAGCTCCTCTCCAGGCCTCAATTTCTTCATCAGCAAAATAACAATATCAACACCCACACGACAGGGTTAGAGTGTAAATGACACAAGCTGGCATCTCTCAAGAGCAGAGCACAGTGACTGGCATATAGTCTGCATTATAAAAATAATGACTTTTTCATGTGAATTTCTCCTGGAACAATCGAGAAAGGAGAGAGAGAAGGGAGTTGATAAGAAGTTCCATAACACATGAGGTAAGAGGAAGTTGCATATATATGTTTCCAAAATATCATTTTCTTTATAAAAAATAAAGAATAATGAAAGGCAACAAATAATTAAGCATTCAGTTTCCTCCTTCTTCTTATGGGTGTTGCTAGCACTCAGATAATGAGAGCTCTCTGCATGTTGGTGGCTGTGTTCAGGGGAGTTTTCACAGAGATCTAAGCAATGAAAGGGCAAGCAGGCTTCTGCATGAGTGGAGAGGGAGGCAGAGCCAGAAGATTTCAATAGAAGGACTTTTATCTTTAAAGGCAACATGTGAGCCTGAGTGGGCTTTGTCATTGTCTTTGGTGTTTTCTTGGCTATTGAATATAGCTCAAAGGAATAAAGGGGGTTGAATTCACAGTTTTCTCTTAAGGATATGAGGGACTAAGTCAATACAGCTGTGACCAAATGACAGGTGGCAGTTACTCCAGATGCCGGCTCAGTCTCAGCAGCCTGGAAACTTTTCTTCTTCTTGAAGGAAATGGCAGGAGAGGCCTGGTGTGCTCTGAGCAGTTTCAAAGCCCATCAGTCCAAGTGTCTGCCAGGATTCCCCTCTGCGGCTCCCCCTGGCCACACCTGCGCCTTCTTCCCAGACTGATCTGCGGTCCTGAAGACGCCGATTCCTCTTTGCGCTTTGCTCCGATTCTGTCCGCCTTCCAAATCACTCAAGACCAAGATGAACTTTAAACAATTTGCCAGAAGAAGCAAGTTATGCTAAAACTAGTTAGTAACTTCCTTCTGACAAGGATTTTGGCAAGCCCCCTGTGCTTCTCATAAGCTGTCAGGACCAGCACCTTGGCCTATGAGGATTATTGCTGAGACACAACTCAGGATAACAGTTGGGGCTTTTTTACTTCTGCATTTTTAGGGATGAAAAAGGAGAGGGAAATTAGGGAATTATTTATAATTTAATAATCCGGGATACAATTGTTTCATTTAATTATAGTCATGCAAAATATCTAGGAGCGCCAGCTCTTCAGTGATTCTCCTATTATTACTGCAGACAGAGAGCAACTTCCCGCCTAGTGCTCCAACAACTCCACTGGTCTCAAGGGCACTAGGCTCAATATTGTGTATTTGGCTACAAGTGAGTATTACTATTTATACACTCCTCTCCCCAAGAGCCTTATGATTATTTTTAAGAGGGAAAAAGCCATGGAGTAACAAAGTTTATCAGCAGGAATTCTAATCTCATTTTAGAATTCTATAAGGACCTGCCATTAAAAAGGCAAATTTTCCAAAGTGGCATCCAGGGGGCTTGCCAAAATCCCAGCAAGTGTCCTAAAAACTGCCAGAGGAACATAGTTATTAGACAGAGTTTAATTTGTGCAAATCCATTAACAAAAATCTCCAATTAAAAAAAAAATCAATGGATGTCTATGACATTAACCAGGAAAACCTAATAGAGGGCCATTAAATTTTTTTCTATTCAATTAACTTGAACACAACATGGTGGACTCAACAGATATTTTAATTAGATGTATATGAAAAGAAATTTTGCAAAATTAAACAGACCCTCTATTTGCAACCGATACAAAGAAAGGGGCAAAGATTAGCTCAAATCCCAGAGGATGAGTCATTTGTTTGAAAGGGGCATAAATTCTTAGACAATAGCCTTATAAATCAGTCTTTCCCCCAAAAGCTAGCCTTTGTCATGAAACAGTACATTGTAATGGCTGCTTCTTTCTCATTCTATTATTCTAGGTGAGATATTCATGCGCAAAGCACAAAGGCAAGCTTTCAGGCACTGTTTACAAACCCACCATTCCAAGATCCTCACGGTAAAAGTAGTCCCAAATAAATGGCTGTAATTTACAGGGTGAGTAGATGTTCATGGCTGCCCTGGACAGTCTCGATTTATGACAGTTCCCTCGACATAACTATTAATAGCTCTCTTTTCCTCCAAATAGTGTCCTGCTTTGGACAATAAATTATACAGTCACCCTACTCATTTATCAAACATCCTCACGACTTGTATCACCCTGCGAAACTAACCCTTTCAACCTCTGGTGGAAACACAAGAGTGCCCTGCTCAAAAAAAAAAAAAAAAAAAAGGTTAAACTTCAGGAAATTGATGGGCAGCTGTTACTATGTGAGAGGTATGCAAAATGACGTTTGTCTCTTCTCTCATTTAGCTGTCTTCTTTCTTCTCCCGGACATGTCCACATTTATCTCTAGCTCTTTTACACTCAAAACTGCGGTGGAAATCTTCTGAGTAAATTTAAAATAACGTCCTTGGCAGAAGTTCTCAAATCTAAGATGGTTCTGCCCTCTTTGAAGTATTATCCTCTCCTAAAATGATTTACAAATAACATGCTACACATTCTTGAAATAGAGGGACCTTTGTAAGGTTTTCATGGCCAATATATGAGGATGTGTCATTCTGAGATCAGATTACAGAAACTTGACAGACCCTTTTTTCTTACCTGGCCCTCCAACATTGTGAAGTCTCTCCTAAGCAGTCTTAGGAAAAGGCCTGTGAGGCAAGGAGCAGATATCTGGTCGACCACAGGCAAGAAACTGAGCTTTACCAATAGCCCCTTGAATGGGTTACGTGGATGCTCTAGCCTCATTTGAGGCTTAAAATAGCTGCTATTTTAGCCAACAGCATCCCAGAAATTTAGCGAAAAACTCTGAGGTTCTGAGAAACTGTAAAATAATAAATATGTGTTATGGTCAGTGCTGTTCGAGGGCAATTTGTCACACAGTGATTGTTAACTAATACAGCCCAACCTTGCCACTTAGGAGAATATTAATAAGACTAATATGGTACCCAGAAAACTAAATCCATATAAGGACCTTGAAATAGATGGAGGTCATATGGGCATGATCCACTCATCTGTTTGTTCCTCTTGATGTTGCATAGATATTGTACTGGACAGTTATCACAGTGCTAGTATGTAAAGGGATTAGCTAAAAACATGGGATGATGTCTTCATGGAATGTGTGGTTAGTCAAGTCTGGAGAATGTAGGAAAATTATCAGTCTGGATCTCTATTTGCCCGGATGAATATGTATGGATAGACATAAAGACATCAAGTAAATAGTAAACATTTAAAAGGTATCCCTACTATTTTATGCATGCAAGTGTAAAACACTCAAAAAGCAAATGATTCGCTTTGATGATAACACAATTTGACAAAGTTAGTAGGTTTAGACCTTGTTCCCTCCCCCAGTTTGAAGAATAACCACCATAACACTCTGATGTTTAACACAGAAATTTACATATTAATACCTGGCAAAATAATTCATTTTAGCTGAGTAGTGAGTCCTGATGATAAGTTTGTGTGGTGCTAATCAGCACTTGGCTGAACCAGGGACAACAGGGATGGGAGGGATTCTCAGGGCAACAGGCCCTGACACTCTGGTAGAGCGTTTTAATTTGGTCATGAAAGTGGGAGTTGAGGCATTTCATCTTAAATTCCAGGTCTGGCACCAAGTTCTTCATTGGTCTGAAGAAGACAATTTCCTGCCTCGGATTTCTGTTCATTCGTACACATTAAATGGAGATAATGACACTTAGCTAGGTGTATCACAAAGATCTCAAAAATCAACCCGAGTGCCAGGCGAGACTTGTGCAAGAGACAGTTCGTGTGTAGATTTGGTCTCTTCCCGCCCTGTCCTGCGGCATCATCGTGTCAAAGAAATTCCTGACCGTGACGGTGCGTGACCTGCGTGTAAAGAGCCACGTCTCTTCCCACTTTCAGAATCAAGCAAGAGGGGACGTTTCTTCTCCGCAGTGACACAGGTGCCCTTGCGGTTCCCACGAAGGACGCATCGGCACTGACAACTCCAAAGTAATCGCCTCTTCTTTCATCTTCCCTTTTCTCCCCAAAGCTTACAGTGATAATAATAACCACTTTAAAGATTTCTCGTGGGGGGCTTGGGCATGACTGGAGGGTAAATCAATTGTTCTTAGGACGGCTATTATTGTAAGAATTAATCACCGCTATTTGCAATTACCGTACCATACAATTATCACTAATATTGATGCCGCTCTGACTGCGGCTAGAGACCGCACCCACTGGCTTGGCTGCTATTACTGCAGAACAGCGAGGCAGGGTGAAAAAAATAAATGAAATTTATTATCCCCAAGCGTGGGGATGGCGGGTTGAGGAGATTCGAATCCCTTCTATCAGGCCGAGATGTGTTAAGCAGCCACAGCTTCTCCTGTCTCCACAATAACCCACACATTGGAAGTTTTCCATGGAAGGAAAACGGGAGAACTTCTATATGTTTGAAAAGTCAAAAATTAGAATCATTCTGGGCCGGAGGGTTAGCTCAGTGGTTCCAGGGCCTGCCTCGCAAGCGTAAGGACCTGAGTTCGATCCCCGGTTACCACATATAATGCTGGGCGTGGTGGCTCACGCCTGTCATCCCAGCACTTGGGAGGCAGAGACGGGAGGATTGCTGAGTTCCCGGCGGCTTGCCTGGGCACCATAGTGAGCTCAGGGCCAGCCTGAACTACAAAGCAAGACCCTGTCTCCAAAAAAGCAAAAAAAAAAAAAAAAAAAAAAAAAAATTAGAATCATTCTGACCCGTAAATTTCTATTTTCTGAATTGCATAACTCAATTCTCCTAAACCATGTGGTTCTTTGTCACAGCCAAACACTAATAAAAACAAAAACCGTGATGTCACCGTCACCTCGCAGTGAGGTTTCTCCACAGTGGACCCAGGGAACTTCCTGGGACTTTTTGTTTAGCATACTCTCACTCACTAAACCGTCGGCACTAGTGCTTCCTGCCAAAGCAGTTATCACTGTGATGTGTCAAAGGTTTGCTATCTGTCTTCATCATTCTTCCTACATGCATTAGATACAGTTCTAGTTTAGGAGTTTTCCTTTTTTGCTTGAGTATATACTGATATTCAAATAACTGAATGCAGAGAATTTTTATATTAATGCAGGAATATATATTTTATTATAATTTTTATTTATTCCAGAAGAACTTATTTTTCCCTTAGTATTTGTATCATCTTAATTTTTACATCTATATCTCTCACCCATTTAAAATTATTTTCTTTTATTGAGTTTATGGGTACATTTTAGATATATCTCATGATCACATTCAGCATTGAGAATTTGTACCTGTATATGATATATCCTGATTTTCATTTTTTGTACCCATTTAAAATGTTTTCTAGGGTATAAACTTAGCTTTCTGGGTTTTTTTTCCAACGGACTAATGAATCACTTAAACTATATTATTAGGAATTTGTGGCCTCAGTACTTTGAGATACTATATCAAGTGTTTGCATCTTACTGCATTATGCCTCGATGTGGATGTTTATTCTGCACGCGTCTCTACTTGGTTCAGTAATATACTTGCAGGGTTCAACTTGCCGGTACTCTGCGTCTCGGTCCTCTTCTACGGAATGTAAACACGGACCACCTCTGAAATACGGCAACTTGCCTAGAGTGCATGAGTCTATGGCCCTGCTCTCTTACTGGATGCATCTCCTCCACTTCTAAAGCTTAGGTGTGATGTCTGAAAGTTACAGACAATAACATCGGCCTCATAGATCTGTGAGGACTCGCCAGAGCAACGTGTATTAAACTCCTGTATGAACTGTTGCTGTCATTATTAGGATTGTTAACATTGCATCACTAGCTGGTGTTTAACAGCCCACATCCCATAGTCAGAAGGAGGCTCCAGTCTGATATTGAGTTTGTAACTGTGAGCAAGGTGTTCTTTGGAGTCTTCCATTCTGAAATGGAAGCAATAATTGCAATTATATTACCAGCTTGTAATGATTTATTATAATAATTATTGAATAACTTACCATAGTGTCTGACACCTAGACTTGGGTTAATATTAAAGTCTTGCTTTTACTGATCCATGAATGGGACTAACAATTTTGGCAGTAAAAGAATATTCTATTGCTAGAGATTGAAAAGTTTATGCCAAACTTTTCTGCCCGATGTCACAGTCACCCGAGCACCCACTTCTGTGAGATTGAGCAATCACTTCATTCAAATATATGTACATGAGTCACATGCTCTAAGCAGGAGAGAGCCTTTACAATTTCTTGTTTGCTTATCTGGAGGATTGCAGACACAGTGAGTTTCTATCATCCCAACCAAGTGTGTTCATGATATTGTCTGCATTCAGCCCCTTGCATACTTTCCAAACCTAAAGCAATTGCAAGACATGAAACTTTCCACACACTGTCCTCAGTGAAGCAGTGACACACCTTAATTTGGAGATTCTCTACGCTATGTCATGAGCCCTTCTTGCTGTGAGTCATGAGCCAACGTGCTAGACTTTTCAGAGATAATTTGCAGAAGAGGCTCTTCTTTTAGAAGATTCATATACTTGGCCACTTTCAAACGGCTCTTCTCTGCAGACAATTTTAAAGGAAACAAAACAGATCTTCAGAAGTTTCTGTTCTATAAGGAGCTCAGTGTAAACTTTCTAGTCACAGATTGTTTTTCAAAGATACAAACTTATCATGGGCTTAATTCTGCAAGAAGAAATCTCCAGTATAATTGTTCTCTTTGTTTAAAAGTGTGAGGACAGGACTGGAGATTTAGCTCAGTGGTTCTGGCGCCTGCCTCGCAAGCTCAAGGTCCTGAGTTCGATCCTGGTGACCACATAGAATGCTGGGCATGGCGACTCACACCCACCAGCCATCAATACCACATACCACAGTGCCGGGCGTGGTGGCTCACGCCTGTCATCCCAGCACTCGGGAGGCAGAGACAGGAGGATTGCTGAGTTCAAGGCTTGCCTGGGCTACATAGTGAGCTCAGGGCCAGCCTGAACTACAACGTTGACCCTGTCTCAAAAAAAAAAAAAAAAGTGTGAGGACATCGGGAATAAGTCTTCATTTGTGGCACCCTGTTCCTGCCTACTCAGGACCTTGAGCTTGCGAGGCAGGCGCCAGAACCACTGAGCTAACCCTCCGGCCCCTGCCTACTTTCTATTGGCTGCCTGGAAGAAAGGTTTTGGACTCTTTCCCACTGACTCCTTGAAACGTATCCTTTGTTGATATGTCTTGGTATCCAACAACTTCAAGGCGACAGGAGATGGGAACAGCATGACTAAAATAGAACTGGATAATTAGCTGGAACAGAATAAGCCATTCCCTTTAGTCTCTTGACAGGGTGTGGGGTCACAGAAGTTGTTCAAACAGAAGGGGACAAGAACACTGGCTAGAAAGGCAGAGAGGGAGACACAACCAAGAAGGGAGTCCAGCCAGGCTTTCTGATATCCGTTCTCTACCCGAATAATCAGAAGACATCATTAAATGCCCATGAGTAGCTGCAGTTCTTCAAGATGACATAACACAACCGTCTCGTACACAAGACAACCGAGGCTCTTTGGAGTAGAATAACTGGTCCAAGGTGACATATGGAACTTGACAGATAGTTTAAGGTTTTCTCTAGGCCGAAAGAAGGTCACTTGAAAGAGGCAGTTTGTGGGAAATATCATGTGTGTTGAAATTAAAATTTTCATGTAGGTTTATCCTACTAGAATCTTTAGGCTTAACATTTCATCATACAAAGAGGAGACCGTGTAGGAAGTCACCTATAAACTTCTCTGCAACATTTTCACTAAGACTGCAGAGGTGTTTATTCCGTCTCCTGGGCACGTGTCACCTGGGCACATTTAACCTGCCTCCTGGCTCTGCGGGGACACCCCATGGTGGACTCTAACTTGTCCCTTTCCGCACCTGGTTAATGATACGTCCACACAAGTCTGCTGGAATTTTCCCTATCTTCCAACACAAATCTCCCTGATGAGACTAAGGGATACTGTCAGAAAGGACGACTTTGTTATTTTTCTCTGAATCCTCAGAGCCTAATTTATTATTCAAAGTATGGACGATGCTCAATAAATATTTTGATGCACCTGTTTTTGTCAGTGTTTATTTTTGTGAGTGTCTACCACACCTCTGCCTCTCATTTAAAATTGTACGGGATATAGAAAATATATCCACTTGTCTGAATAGCCAGTTCTAGAAACAAAAGAACCTTTTTGTGCTTGTGTGTAGAAGGGTCCATTTGAGGGTCCTTAATTTTCCTCTCGTTTTAAATATTTCTAGATCTGAAATTTTTTTCTAAGCACATTTATGCCTTTCTCGACACTTACAAGTCTGCATGCAAAGATGCAAGTGTTTTTCCACGATCGATTTTTACCATTTCTATATCCTGTTGGAGACGGCAGCCAATGGGAGGGCACCTGAGTTGTCACACAGTTTCATTGCGAGTGACAGATCTGTATTCAGAGAGCACTGGGAATCCTATAATGCATTAGTGTGTTTCCAATAAGGTCAAATGAACGAACCACAGTCAAAAATAATTCCATCTGCTTGATGATTGATTTGAGCCACAAGATAGGGACAGGCAGCTAAGTTTCTTTTCTTTGTCTCCCAAGTGTTCTCCATGCAATGAAGATTAATTCCTTTTATTGTGTTGAGGAAATATAAATAGAGTCATAAAACAGAACAGAACAAGAGGAAGTTGACAAAGCATGTGTTTGATTAATTGCCTTAATAGATTATAGGTGCTGACTGAAGTAATTTTATTTCCCAACTCATATTTCTCAAAGTTTATTAAATATAGTACACACACACACACACACACACACATTTATTTACCAACCTCCAACTCTGTGAATTAAAACCAAAACACAAAGGCACTGGTCACAAGTATTCAAAATATACAGAATTCTGTTAGGTCTTTCGGTCATATCGGGATAATGAGGCTGACTTTTCAATTAATAAAGCAACCTGACCTGAAGACCTCTGTGTTCACAGATGATATCTGGCTTCTCTTATTTTAGGACAAAAATCAAGTTTCCCAGAGAAAATGCAAGAACCATTCTCAGTGACACTCAGCCTTGCTTTTTTTTTTATCAGCATGAATGCTTATTTTTTACTCAATACATTAATTGTACAGATCTATGAAATCCAGTATAATAACTTGACATGTACATTATCAATAACGACCCAATCAGAAAAATTCACATTTCTTCCTTGTGTTTATCATTTCTTTGTGTTGAGAGCTTTAGGTTCCTCTGTCCCAGTTCTTTATTAAGTATAAATTGTTTATCGCTTCTCGGCCTTTTGGCTAAGATCAAGTGAAGTATAAATTGTTACGAAATACAGTTACCCCCACCCCCAGTCTGCAGAATGTCAGAATTTATCCTGCTTTTACACATATTGCCACCTGTTATCCAGCTTCCAACTATTTCCCCACTCCCTTTATGCAACTAGTGGCTACTATTTTACTGTATAGTCTAGGAAATCAATTTTTCTCACCTCCATATATGAGCAAAATATGCTGCATTTCCAATACAAATGGCTGTGACTTGAGATCGTGTGAGGATTTTATGTGTAAAACGATTGGATGGAGACTCAGGAGTTGGCCACAAGTTGGGTGTGGTGGCCCAGGCCTTTATCACCAACATTCTTGAAGGGTGAGGAGGAGTATCAGAAGTTTGGACAGCCTAGTGACTCAGTGAGACCCGTCTCAGAAGGAAAAGTGGCCTGACCAAAGAGCTGTGTTGTGATAGCTGAAATAGCGCCAGAGATTAAGGACTTCAACATCTATCTTCTTTTGCTCTGAGTAGCACTCCTAAGAGATGTGACTTTCCCACCAGGTGGACTTACTCTTAGTCATTTATGTTTACGAGTTACCTATTATACAAGAGGTCACAAAATGAAGCAAATAACAAGAAATATGATGGATTTCTGTCCTTAGAAAAATGTTAGCCTTTTTAAAGAAATAGATATTAGGGCCAAAGTTTTAGCTCAGTGGTTCCCGGCACCTGCCTCACAGGTGCAAGGTCCTGAGTTCGATCCCCGGTAACCACATACAACAATGCTGGGCGTAGTGACTCATGCACACCAGCAATGAGTACCACATATCACAGTGACAGGCGTGATGGCTCACACCAGTAATCCCAGCACCCGGGAGGATTGCTGAGTTCGAGGCTTGCCTGGACTGCATAGTGAGCTTAGGGCCAGCCTGAACTGCAAAGTGAGACCCTGTCTCAAAAAAAAAAAAAGATATTAAATAACAGTTTAATAAATTGTGATAAGTGTTGAAATCGTTAATTGTGTGCACTTGAATAAGAAATGCCCACAGATTAATTAAGCACAGTTCTGGGTGTGTCTGGATGAGGATTTACTGAAGATAGAAGTCCCAGCCTGGGCATGGATGCCATCAACCAATAGGCTTCTATCCCGGAGGGAATAAAAAGGGAAAGAAGGAAATTTCGCCTCTGCTCCAGTTTTCACCACTGCCTTTAGATATCTGTCTGCAGCCTTCCACCTCAGCCTCTTCAGTCTTCCAAAATAGACTCTTTGCCTTCCTGATAGAGACTTACACAGGACTCTGCAGGCGGCTATTGTAAACCTACACTGGAACTCTTTTTACCAATCATTATATTACAGTAAATATGCTCCTCTAGTGAACACCGACACAAATGTTATGATGGAGGAAGTTCAGGGCACCACAGGAATGTAGATCAGAGATGGATGAATCTAACCTCTTGGAAGCCAGGAAGACAGATCATCTGTTGACAGAATGCAAGACTTGAGAAGACATGGGCAGGCAGAGAGCTACTATTTGGTCATAGATAGATGAAGTAGCAACTATTGAGCATTTCTTTCTTATCTAAATTAAGCTCCTCTGAGAGCACTCCTTTTAGTGATTCTGGAGGACCTCGTATGAAATGAATAGACCCGAAAT
Organism: Thryonomys swinderianus; assembly: GCA_004025085.1. Classification (NCBI taxonomy): domain Eukaryota; kingdom Metazoa; phylum Chordata; class Mammalia; order Rodentia; family Thryonomyidae; genus Thryonomys; species Thryonomys swinderianus. The sequence goes on from PVIC010023845.1 coordinate 19,739, forward strand.
AGTCACTTACAAGCTCTAGACAATATATAAAAACCAGACACTTAAAGTCACCGGAGAGAAGCAAAAGGCAGGAAGACATCTGAAAAGATTGGGTAATGAAAGAGGGAATTTCACGAGGTGAGGTAGAATGTCTTACAGTAGCTAAAAATACAACAACCCTCCTCATCGTGGAAAAAGGTAGCTAGAAATGGGAGCACATCCCTAAGAGAAGCAGGAGCAGCTGTGTCCTTAAGATCCTCTCCGAAGCCAGGCTGACCCCTGAACCACTGGTGCTGCGGGAAGATCATAAGGTGCTCAGGAGGTGCTGACTAACAACAGATTTCACCTGCTGCCTCCATCAGACCATGCAGACTTTGGTTGGAAATTCAAGCTTTTCTGAGCCCTGTTTCTCTAAAATGAAGCAGCGTCTGATGGTTGCCGCCTCTGCCTCACTCTCAGAGGACAGTAGGTCCTCTTTGATTTTTTTAAACAAGGCCCTTCAGTTTCAGTTGGCTATTAATTTCCCTTTTGCCTTTTGCCAGAGCTTTTGTTGCCATAGAAACTGTCTCCTACTCCTTGGCTCCCTGGTTAGCCGCCCTCACCAGTGCACGCATTTCTTCCACCACCTCCTTTCCCCGCGTGTGACCGTCCTACCTCGATGGACGGTCCACTGCTGCTGGGAGCTTGTCTGTTGCCATTAACAGCATTTTCCTCCTGGCCTGGCAGCGAGTGATCCAACTCGAAATGCCATCTTCTTGACCACTGTCTCTGATCGCCCAGCTGCCAACTGGTGCCATCTGGAAGCAGATTCTGCCGGCTGAGCAACATGCATGTTCCGGATACGCCTGTGGGCTGGGCCTGGTAAGAGCTTGAGTATCCTGTCTCAGCCAGTGGGGTTTCTGCAACCGGGAAGATCCCTCAGAATTGTTCCTACGAGGGACAACTGACCCCCCCCTTTACCTCCCACCCCCAGTGTCATGCCACTAGAAAGACCACTTTCCCCTTTGGGCCAGACGTACAGCACTTAAACTTTTCATGGTTCTGAGGTCTTCTTCTGGATGGGAGTCTGTTCGGCTACCGTTCACCTAAAACCCAAAGTAAATCCTCCTGGTTCCCATTGGTCTCCCTGTCCCTTGAAATTCTGCAGCACAAGGAAGGATTTTCCTAGCTTTCCCTGGCCTAAGCCAAGTGGTTCTCATTCTGAAGAGGGGCCTTCCCAGCACCTGGAGGCAACAGCACCCTCCGCTCTGAGGATGTGCGACCCAGAAAACAATTGGAACAAAGTGGCTAAGGTCTTCCCTGTTATTACCCCTGGGTCATATATTGTCATTGGAAAATGTACAAGTCCAACTGAGTTCATCTGAGCTTTCATTTCTTTATGAAGGTTCTGTGTCCCTTAAACTTTGTTCAGCAAGTGAATGCAGTGTTCTCATATTAATCCGTCTTTTGTGATAAGGTTTCGGTCATCAATTTAGGACAGCAGCCCCGCCAGTCCTTGGGAGCAAAACAGGGCCCAGAAATCAATGGGATCATGGGTCTGCCTAACTGGCTCTCCTCTGCAGGTCAAGAAAACAGGGCGACAGGCAAAAATGAGACTCCTGACCCCGAGCACCCAGGAAAAGAAGACTCTTTCCCTGCAGGGTTGCTGCTTGGCACAGGTGTAGCTCCTGAGCCTTCCGGCCAGCTGCGCTCTCGGAGCTTTGCAGAACACAGCTCCCCAGGCTCTGAGGATGGGTCACGTTTTCCAGCTCAATTTAACGCCTGACCAGGCACCCATTGACAACGTTCTTATTAACACCACACTGTGCCTCTGGACCGTTTCCCTTTAACTTGATCTGAAATTTATTATGCTTAACCTATTAACCAATTTCCTGAAAGACATTGTCACAGCCGTGTTTCTCTTTTCCTGGGCTCACTTGGGCACACAGAGCCAATGGCATTCAACAACGAGAAGGAAAAGAAATAACCTTCCTTATCTCTCTGCTTATTTATTCAGATTCCCCTCGGGCTTTTCAGCGTTAGTCAGAAGAAGCTGCCCTGCTCTTAGTAATTCTGTTCTTTTAATATCCTGGAAATTAGCTTTAGGACGCGGTGCATGAAAAGACACAAAGCAAGTTACTCGGTGATCCCAAAATTAAATTAGTTCTTGCAAAAGGAAATCCGTTGCGTGTTTGTAAAAAGAGCATTTTCCTGTTCCCGAGTCTACTTTGAGCGAGGTCTGAGATCTCTTTGATTTGTTCTCCCTGCTCGCCCTTTCCTTCCTTCTCCTACCCGGAGTGTCTCCACCTCTTCCGGCGCTCTCACGTCAGCCACCGCAGCGCCCCGCGTGGCCGCTGTCAGCATTGCAGCTGTTCCCTGAAATAATCCCCAAGCTGCTTCTCTTAGCGCAGGACACCTCGCTAAGTCCCTCGTCAGTAGGCTTAGCTGGTTAGAAACCTGCTGAAGGCTCAGGGTGAGGAAAAGACAGAGGCTGCTTCTTCCTTCATCCTGTTTGAGGTGGTCAGCCCCCCTTCACTGTCATTTTGTCTTTGTTTTTTCAAATTTTACACTTTTTTTTTTTTTTTTTTGAGACAGGGTCTCACTTTGTAGTTCAGGCTGGCCCTCAGCTCACTATGTAGCCCAGGCAAGCCTCAAACTCAGCAATCCTCCTGTCTCTGCCTCCCAAGTGCTGGGATGGCAGGCGTGAGCCACCATGCCTGGCACTGTGATATGTGGTATTGATTGCTGGTGGGCCTGAGTTACCACGCCCAGCATTGTATATGGTTACTGGGATCAAACTCAGGACCTTGCACTTGCGAGGTAGGCACTGGAACCACTGAGCTAAATCTCCAGCCCTCAAATTTTACACATTTTTAAAGGAACTTGTCGATTTCATCTGGATTCAAATTCACACATTTGCACATGATAATCTATAATACACAACAAATCCCTGGGGGGTTGTTTTCTTTCATCTCTATACTTGCTTCTACTTTTTCAGTCTCTGTTTGATTTAGCAACTTGTTTTCTCTATCAGCCATGCTGAAGTTTGTGTCAATAATCTAAGAAACAGCTTTCCATTAGTTAATCTGTATTGTTTAATTATAACATATTTATAATTTATATTTGTATTTCCTCTCTCATGTTCCCTATTATTTCTTTGTTTCTTGCTTCCTTGATGTGGACAGAATTGAGTGCTAAGTGAGTCTGTGACTAATCATCCATCTCTCCTCATAAATATACTTACAGTTTTGTATTTCTTTAAGAATCACTTAAACTATGTCCCATAAATTTGCTTGCGTGCGCACGTGTGTGTGTGTGTGTGTTAATAGGGATTGAACCCAGGACTTTCATACTGAGTTATATCACCAATGGCTCTTCTTAATTTTGAGATGCTCTTACTAACTGCTAAGTAACTGGGACTGGGCTTGATCTTGAGATCCTCCTGTCTCATCCTCCTGGAGTGCTGAGACTGTAGGCCGGCATCACAACATCCAGCTCCAAATTAGGCTTTTAATGTGATTATTGTCTAATTCTCAGTACTTACTTTTCTTTAACATTTCTGTTTTGTCTGATTAGTTAATAATTTCTGAAGTTTACAAAAAATATCTTGTTTCCTATTGTATTGGTAGTTTGAAATTAACTGAATCTTTTGTTGTATGCTATTATGGCAAATATTTTCTGTGTTTCTGTGTGCTTAAAAAGTACTGCATTCCTTTGCTTAGGGTGAATTGTTATTAATTTTCTTTCAGGCTTTAACACTTTTGCTTTTTTGGCTTGCTTATTCTCTTAATTTCTGCTTTTTGTGTTAAAAACTCTCAATAACTATTTTCTCTTTCTCTTTATGTTGTGGCAAGCTAATATTTGCTTTGTTTGGTAGATGTATTGTTAGGTATATGCATTATGTGCAGCTGTCATATCTTTTACAAATTTAGAATATATGTTTTTGAACATTGTGCTGCTTTTGCCCTAAATACTGGTTAATAAGATTCGATGAACACAACCCTAGTTTTGCTTTGGTTGTTGTTATTGTTGTTTTGCTTTGGGTTTTTTTTTGTTGTTGTTGTTCATTGTCAGAGATACATCCTTATCTTTTATCCTTTATTTTTCAACTCTCCTGGTTTTAGGGATATGTCATATAGGCAGAAGTTTTTGCTATATTTTGCACTTAATCTTAGCTTTATTTTTAATTGGTATGACTGTTCCAATTATGATTATTCTAATTATTTTATAGTAGAATTTTGCTTATGACACTAAAATCTCATTATCTGGTGTGTGTGTGTATATATATATATATATATATATATATATGGGCAAATAGATTGTAATTTTTCTATACTGTAGAGAAGCATTTGACTCAGAATTGAAAACATAATGTTGAAATAGGAGAACAGAGACTGACATTATTTGACCCCAAGATTTACTATAAATATACTCTCATGCATACTGTGCATTATTGGTGGAAGAATATGCAAGTAGGTCAATAGAACAGAAGAGAAAACTGAAGAATATAAACACATACATACAGTTAACAGATACTCAACAAGAAGACAAAGAAAACAGATGGCTATTCTGACAATGATGTTGGCACATTGGACAATACATATATCCATAAACCAGTAAACAGTGGAATGAATGAATCTAGCTATGGACCTACTGCTTTCACTAATATTGCCTGGAAGTGGACCACAGACCTAAATCAAACATAAAACACAAACTATAAAACATGTAGAATTATAACACATCAAACTATAAAACATGTAGAAGAGAATACAGGAGAAAGTCTAAATGACCTTGGGTTGGGTGAAGACTTTATTCACGATGCTAAAGTTGTGATGCATTAAAGAGTTGAGAAGCCAGACTTGGTTCAAATTAAATGTCTGCTCTGCAAAATGCACTATCAAGAGAAGAACAAAACATGCCACAGACTGAGAAAAAAAAAATTCTTCCAAGATACAACCAGCAAAGAAGCGTTGTCCAAAACAGACAAAGAAATCCAAACCCTCAACGAGAGAACAAAATGGACTATAGTTCTTACCAGTTACCTTGCTAAGAAGTCTAGATAGAAAATAAACATAACCAAATCTTCACATCATGTGTCTACTGTAAATTAACAGTGTTATGTGTGACTACTTCAATCACGTTAGAGTGGCCAAAATGCAGACTAGCTGGAACACCAGCTGCTGTTGAAGATGTGGGAGAACAGAAATGCTCAGTCAGGGCAGAATGGTTCAGCCACGCTGGAACAGTGTGTCAGTTTGTTACAAACCCCCTTGTGTGAAATCCTGTGAGCAGATTCACTGTTAATTACTCGGAGGTACTGAAAACTTCTGTCCACACAAAAACCTGCCCGTGGATATTTATGGTGATTTTATTCAGATGACTAAAAGTTAAAGCTAACCAAGAATTCCTTTATTAAATGAATAGATACATAAACTCTGATGTATCCAAATAATGGAATATCATATTTGGTGATGAAAATAAGTTATCAAATCATGAAAAGACATGAAGACACTACAAATGCATATTAATTGGAAGTATCAAATACTGTATGACTACAATACACTTAGCTAAGATTCTGAGAGTGCTAAATTCTATATGATTACAACAACATGATTTCCTAGAAAAGAGTAAACTATGGAGAAAGTAAGAAGGTAAGTAATTAGCAGGGATGAGAATGGGGAGAAATGAATAGGTAGCATGCAGCTGCTTTTGAAAGCTCCGGAAGTAGTCAGTACGCAGTTGCCATGGTTATGCTATTATAAGCTTGTTCAAGCCCAAAGAGGTCCAGGAGGGAACCTCAGCATAAACTATGCGCTCTAGTGACAGTTGTGGCAAATGTCCCCCTGCGACGGGGGACGTCACCGTGCGTGGATGGGTCCAGGTGTACATGTGCACTCTGGACCTTCCAGCCAAACGTTTCATGAATCAAAACCTGTTACAATAGGTTCAATCTGATTTTCACAAAAGCCAAGGGAGTGAAAAAGCACACAAAAGCTAGCACCTGATCATCTCTGTTGGTCGAGATAGGAGGTTTCTATCACTCAGTTTCCTTTTGCTGAGACAAACTTCTTGACATTCGTACTTCAAAATACTGGCAGGTGATCTTGCTTCGTGGGTTTTTAGAGGATTCGGTCCGTGGTTTGCTGGATCCGAGGCAGAAAGGGCATGAGACAAAGGTCCAGGTGCAGGAGAATGGACAAACGGGAGAGGAAGGAGGAGGAGCTGGGGCTGTGAATGAGCCCTTCTGGGTCACAGGCCACACTGTGGGGACTTTGCTGAAGCTGTGCCCCACCTACCAGCAAGTCAGCTGCCCACTGAGCAGCAGGCTGGGCACTGGGCGTACAGTGCCCAGAATCCAGGTACTTTCCAGACATAAGGAGCTTCTAAATCCAAACCATAACATGACAAAGCTAGAATAGGAAATGACCAGTAGATGTTTTCTGTAATAGTGTTATAGTTCTTAAATTCTTTGATGTGTCTTGGCATGCTTATATTGATAATAGTTAAAAATAAATTTTAGGGCCAGAGATTTAGCTCAGTGGTTCTGGCGCCTGCCTAGCAAGCACAAGGTCCCTGGTTCAATCCCTGGTAACCTCAAACAATATCGGGTGTGGTGACTCATGTCCACCAGCAATCAGTACCACAAGTACCACATAGCACAAATGCTGGGCATGGTGGCTCATGCCTGTCATCCCAGCACTGGGAGGCAGAGGCAGGAGGATTGCTGAGTTCGAGGCTTGCCTGGGCTACATAGTGAGCTCAGAGCCACCCTGAACTACAAAAGAAAGAGAAAGAAAGAAAGAAAGAAAGAAAGAAAGA
>PVIC010023846.1:0-26503 GCA_004025085.1 Thryonomys swinderianus
TACGTCAAGCAAAAAATAAAAACTTGAAAAAGTAAATGCTATGCCTCAAAACATTATTTTCCCTCGACACATCATTCAATGACTCTTAGTGTGGTAATAAGTTTATTTCTACAACTTACCTCTTTTTATTCTTGCCTCCTTAATTTCTTCACAAAGTTTATTAAATTCTGGATCCAATTCTGCTGCAATGATGGCATGAGCAGTGTCCTTTAGGGTACATGCCCTGTGCCTAATTATTTTATCTGTTAAAAAAGTTAGTATAAACTTATAGTAGATACAAATAAAAGAACATTAACACAGGACACCTTTAAGAAAGAAATAATATACAAGACATTTACATGAGATAGTAACAAATCATTTTATGTGGGGAAGGGTTAATTTTAATGATGGGTAAAAAAGTAAGCTATTACATTAATAATCCTCTGAAAAATTGAACTTGTAGAACCTCAAAGTACTGACCCTATTAAATAACCATTACCATATAGTTTCATGATAAATTTTTAAAAGTAAAAATGTATGATTTTCAATAAAAATTAAAGAATTTAGGGCCAGAGATTTAGTTCAGTGGTTCTGGTGCCTGCCTAGCAAGTGCAAGTTTCCTGGTTCGATCCCAGTAACCAAATACAACAATACTGGCTGTGGTGACTCATGCCCACCAGCAATCAGTACCACATACCACAGTGCCAGGCATGGTGGGTCACACCTATAATCCCAGCACTTGCAAGGGATTGCTGGAGGCAGGAGGACTGCTGAGTTCCAGGCTTGCATGGGATACATAGTGAGCTCAGGGCCAGCCTGAACTACAAAGCAAGACCCTGTCTCAAATAAATTAAAATAAAAACTAAAGTAAAATAAAATCAAAATAAAGAATTTAGAAGATGTTCACTTTATGCCTACCTACCATAGGTACCATAGACAGATACTGATAATTCAGAAAATCTTAATCTTGTCCTTAAGTTAAAAGTGGTCAAATTGTGATAATGAATACAATATTCCCTGAGTAAAGGAGCTCTATTAAAAATGTGACAGAAATGACAAAATGACTTTCTAGGGTGAAGTGTACAAGATGTGAGGTAGATACAGGCAAGAAGCACCAACACGACTCTTGGTAAACCATAACTAAAATGGTGCTGGGTCCACAAACCCCACTAATGAGTCATGCAGGGTCAACAGGGCCCTCTAGAGCTGTGCGGTCCAGTGAAAAGGCAGGTACACAGGTACCTTACAATAACCCAAATAGAAAAAAAAAATGTCCTCTCTAGTAAAGGCCTTAAGTATAGACAAGGATAGAGATATATTCTCAAGTTGAGAGGGATCATGACAGGTATATAAAATGTACCAATAAAGATTCAAAAAAATTTAAAACTAAATTTTAAAAGTCTGATGATGGGGCTGGGGATTTAGCTCAAGTGGTACCACGCCTATCTTGGAAGCACAAAGGTCTGAGTTCAATCCCCAGTAACACAAAACAAACAAACAAACAAACAAAAGTCTGATGATGTAGCTCAGTGAAACAGTGCTTGCCTACTATGCACAAGTCCCAGGCTCAATCCTCAGACCTGGTGGGGGGGGCCCTCAAAGGATACTCGGGCATATTCCTTCCAATATATTTTCTCTAAATATTCATTCAACAAATACTGTTTGTCATCTATACCAGGAAAAGCCAGATGCTGCCTACACAGTAGTGGGGTAAAACAAAACAAAACAAATACAGTTCCAGCTTGGAAGTTTTTCAAAGCTGCCCAGGAAAGGAACTTTAAATAAATAATTTCCCATACATACATACGAATACCCCAATTTCAAAAAAAATTTATAGGATGTTATAGTGACTACCAATTTGGATTGGGCAAGTTAGAACACACTTCTTGAAGAACAGCCACTAAAGTTGGCATGTCATCCACTGGAGTGACCACTAAAGAAAGGGTAAGGAAACTAGAGAAGTAATTCCACTGAAAATATCCTGGAGGAAGAAGAACTTTGAGAATATAGGAAACTAGCCAAAAAAGCACAGTAGGAAGAAATCAAGGACCAATGTTCTTGATAAGATTTAAGATCTTATCCTACACACAATGAAAAGTAATTAAAAAGATGAGAGAAAGGAAATAATGTCACTCAAATTTACACCTGTGACCTAAAGTCTGTGCTGAGTGATTCTCCTGCCTCAGTTTCCCAGAGTGCTGGGACTACAAGCATGCGCCACCACACCTAGCTCCAAACATAATTTGGAGAGATGATACAGTGTTTATTAAGTGGACACTGTGCACACAGTAAGTAGCAGGTGGAGAGATGGGTCGATCCCCACTACCCCACAGAGGCTTTCTATTCTCCAGACCTGCTTTCTGCACAACCCTGGCCCCACTCAGAGCCTGGCCCCCTCCATGCCCTTGCCAACCTGCTCACCTCCAGGGAGTAACTTATCTTCTAAGTCAGCCCTTACAACACTGCATTATAACCATCTGCTGCCACCTCAAGACATTATTCATTATTGTCACCTATGCTGTCTCCTTATTCTGATTCTACAATGACCAGTAGTTAGACAAGTCTATTTGTCCTGTTTAAAAATTGATAAATTCTAGATAGTAGGGATAGTGTTATATGTAACTGATATGGGCTGAACTGTGACCCTCAAAATTCTTAACTTGAAGCCCTAACACTCAGGACTTCACAAGGTAACTGTATTTTTAAAAAGTAATTAAGTTAACATGAAGGTGGGTTTCAATACAGTCTGACTGACTGGTGTCCTTGTAAGAAGAAATTTGGACACATCAAGGATGTACAAGCACAGAGAAAAGGGTGCAGGGCAAGGAGACCACCTGCAAGCTACAAAGAGAGGTTTCAAGAGTAAACAACTTCTCTGACAATTTCACCTTGAATCAATGGCCTCCATAGCTCCGAGAAAGTTTCTGTTGTTCAAGCACCCATGCTGTCACAGTTTGTTACAGCAGCCCTGTCAGACCATTACAACTACAGACAGACTAATGTTTACCACACACGTTATCTAGCATATATTACTGATTCATCATAATATTGATACAATTATGTTATTATCTCAAAGAACAAGAACTGTCACTATCTTTGTATTCGAAGCACCCAACTGAATAATCATAAACACTAAAAAACAGATGAAGGAGCTTGGTTCAAGTCTTGAACATATGAAATACAACTATGGCCAATAAACTAGAAAATGCACTAAAAGCAGGCCCCAGAGGACTCCTTAAGCTCAAGTGAATCTAGGAGCTTTACTCCCAAACAACAAAATACTAGAAGATTCTGAGTAAACTTCAACATTACGGATGAAATTTCAGTGACATTCATCAAATGAAGGTATGTATAAGAATGGGAAGGGGACACACACTGTAAGATCAAGAATGGGGAACAGTCAAACTTAATATTTAACCTAATAATTAAGGTCAAATACCAGATACAGGTCACATTTAGGACCTACAAGTTAAATTTTTCCACAACCTGTATTTATATTCTATCTACATCTTTCTCTAGAGAGAGAATCTGGGTAAATACTTAGGCAACATGTATAGATTTTCAAATTGTTGGCTTTTGTCTCCTCTGTATATACTAGATTCCTTCCCAAATGGCCAAGTGTTCTGCAAAACAGAACACTGTAAGCTTTCAAATACTCAAGGGAGCTTGTAAAAGTAATACAACATTCATGTAATTTCCACTTGCTTCACAACAGACCCTGAGGATGTTTTTCTGGTGCATAACAAGTGGTTCTGTTGCTAAGAAGAAAAAAAAAAACAGGCCTCTTGACTAAAGATATTTAAAAAAAAAAAAAAGAAAGAAAAACTGGGGCTGGGGATTTGGCTCAGTGGTTCTGGTGTTTGCCTTGCAAATGCAAGGTACTGAGTTCAATCCCCGGTACCACATACCACAGTGCTGGGTGGAGAGACTCATGCCTACCAGCAGTCAGTACCATACACCACAATGTGGAGCATGGTAGCTCACACCTATAATCCCAGCACTCAGGAGGCAGAGGCAGGAGGATTGCTGAGTTTGAGTCTTGCCTGGGCTACATAGTTCAGGGCCAGCCTCAACTACAAAGCAAGGCCTTGTCTCAAAAAAGAAAAAAAACTGAACAGAGCTGATGTTTTCAATTATATCGCGGCATGTATCTATTTAAAAGAGCAAAAGAAGAAAGTTACAAGCATATCAAATTAACTCTATGAGATAAAGACATAGTCTTCAAATATTCTTGTATAGAACCACTACTTTCTTAAAAGTAGTATTAGTATCAATGTGGTTACACCTAATAACTTTGAGTGGGAGATCGGGATTGATCTTAAGTAGCTTTTCTAAGAGCTCAAATTCATGTCTCTGCTCCCTAGGTACAGTCTAAGTTAGGAGTAAATTCAAAGTGTCGCCCAGGGAATATGATAGCCACAAAGCACAAGGGGTCTGTCATAGTTACTTTTCTGGTTGCTGAGACCTAATACCCCACACCCAGAGTTAAAGGGGGAGAGGTCTGTTTAGCTCACCCTGTGTGGAGGTTTCAGTCCATCATCAGCTGTCTCTAAGGCAGGGAGGCACATGGCGGGGGGGGGGGCATCATTTCAAGGTAGACTAAAGGTAGCAAAGCAACAAGGGGCCTTGACAGCTTTTTCTGCCCTTTTAATCTTATCCAGATTACCGGGATTAAAGTGGTGCCCAACCAGTCAGTACTGATTTAGTAATCACACACTCTTAGTCCCAGTGTCACACACTCCAGATTTAGCCACCTCAGAAAAAGCCCTATGACCCCATGAAGCTTTGAGAGGATTTCTAGACACAAACCATAAAGGGTCCTGCTTCCTAGATCAAATATACAAGTATCTACTAAAGAACTAATTTAGGTTCCTTAAATACAATTTAAATAGTAATGATAATAAGAATATAAAATATAGCCAGGCGTGGTGGCTCACGCCTGTCATCCCAGCACTCGGGAGGCAGAGACAGGAGGATTGCTGAGTTCGAGGCAGCTTGCCTGGACTACATAGTGAGCTCAGGGCCAGCCTGAACTACAAAGCTAGACCCTGTGGCAAAAAAAAAAAAAAAAAAGAATATAGTAAGGTCATAAAATAGATTGAACCAAAAGAAAATGACAATTTCCCAAGACTTAGCTTAATATACTTTCTCATTTAATCCTTACAACCACCCCAATAAAGAATACTGTGGGGACAGGGATGTAACTCAGTGGTACCATGCCTGCTGAACACAAGGTCCTGAGTTTGATTCCCAGTACCAAAAAAAAGAACAGAATTATCCCTACTGTACAGACGAAGAAGAACTAAAATTTTGAGGACTTTAAAAAATTAAAGAACTAAGAAATAGCAAAACTGGGAGTAAAACAGGTCTAAATACAAAGCCCTCATTCTCACTCTCTTAGGATATAACATAAGCAGTCGCTGCGTCTTGAGGCCGCAGCAAACTGCGTTCATCACTGCTCTCGTACACTGCTCTAAGTATTGTGTAGGTTGCAGCAAGCATGCAAGTGAGCTGAGACACACTCACACACACTGCCCTCCTGTGGCAGGACGGGACACACAGGAACCAGGACTCCCTGCTCACACACGGCTGCTAACTGGCTAACAGTGGCCCTCATGGTGCTCGTGTATTTTGAAAATACTTTTAATGAAGTTTCAATGTTACAAATTAAAAGCCTTAGGAGATACATGGTTCTTTGATCCATAACTTTACCTTAAGGTATTTATTATTGAGAAAAAATTAAAGATATACACAACACATGTTATAAAAGTATTTACCAGGGCTGGAGACTTAGCTCAGTGGCTCCAGCGCCTGCCTCACAAGCACAAGGTCCTGAGTTAGATCCCAGTAACCACATACAATGCTGGGCGTGGTGACTCACACCCACCAGCAATCAATACCACATACCACAGTGCCAGGAGTGGTGGCTCAAGCCTGTAATCCCAGCACTCAGGAGGCAGAGGCAGGAGGATTGCTGAGTCCCAGGCTTGCCTGGGCTACATAGTGAGCTGAGGGCTAGCCTGAACTACAAAGCAAGACCCTGTCTCAAAAAAAAAAAAAAAAAAGTATTTACCAGTGTTTATAAATAGAGGGGGAAAACTAAAAAATCTAGCAAGGTGCTATACTATATTTACATATGACTGCCCAGAAGCCTCTCAGACTGTGCTGCCTGGCCAGCCCCACACGGCCAGCCTCAGCAAGCCTCCTCCCAGGTGCCAAATGGCTAGGAGGACAGATATGGCCACCGGGCCAGGCTCTTTCTTCTATATATTTTAAACATGGGAGAAATGTATTATTTATATTTCTATTAAGCTTTTCACAAAATACAGAAATAACAAAATCAATTATTTTAATGGAATTAATATGCATGTACATAAGTGTACATGCAATACATCCATGAGGTAGGAGAGAAATAAAACTAGATAACAGAAATATGGATTATTATCATTTTCTCCTTTACCTCTATTATAATTTTTTCTATAAGATATATGATTCAAAAAGCAAACAAAGTACAAGAGGCAAATAATCTCTTGAAAATTGTACTTATCCTGTCTCTTAAGTTTGAATTAAGATATGTGATTTACCATGGTGAGAAATAATTGAAGACAGAAATAATTAATTTCATGTAGAATTGAGAGATCCAGGCCTTTTAGCCACGGGCTCTAAGTAGAAAACCACTGCACCACCACCCTTGGAAGTTAAAAAAAAAAAAAAAAAAGATGCAAACACAAACTATATTATAAATATGTTTATGTAACAAAAAGTTAGATGTTTAGGGGCCGGAGACTTAGCTCAGAGGTTCTGGCGCCTGCCTCACAAGCGCAAGGTCCTGAGTTCGATCCCAGTAACCACATACAATGCTGGGCGTGGAGACTCACGCCCACCAGCAATCAATACCACATACCACAGTGCCAGGAGTGGTGGCTCAAGCCTGTAATCCCAGCACTCAGGAGGCAGAGGCAGGAGGATTGCTGAGTTCCAGGCTTCCCTGGGCTACATACTGAGCTCAGGGTCAACCTGAAATACAAAGCGAGACTCTGTCTCAAAAAAAAAAAGATAAATAAATAATAAAAAGTACTTTATTTGTGCGCTGCCTACTGAAGAAAGAAAATTCTCAATAGGGCAAAAGCAAAAAATTAACAGCTGGGAGTTGGCTGGGCACTGTCAGCTGGACATTAGTACAGTTATGTGTTAAACATAAACACTTGCGCAGTACATCAGCATCAGATACCACAAGACAACCAGTCAACATAAAGTCTCTGCAACAACACAGACAAAAACATGACCATGTCCTAACCACAAATATAATCCAACATAATCCTCTCCCCACAAATATGAATAAATGTCATTTCCTTACCAACCACAGCTTTAATCTTGCTCCTTGCTTCTGACCTTCTAGGTCAGCAATCCCCAGTCCATGGGCTATGGGCAAGTACCAGTCTATGGCCTGTTAGGAACTGGGCCAAGTGAAGCATCAACTCTATTTACGGCCATTCCTCAGTGATCAAATTACTGCCTGGGCTTTGTCTACTGTCAAATCAGCAGCAGCATTAGATTCTCACATGAACAGGAATTCTGTTGTGAATTAATTACACATGAGTGGGATCTCGGTTGTGCAATCCCTATGAAACCCTAATACCTGATGATCTGAAGTGGAGCTGAGGCAGTGATGTTAGTGCTGGGGAGCAGAAACCACACAAAAATCAATTGCTTGCAGACTCATTAAAACCCTGTAGCAAGTGACAAGTGACAATTATGCTGTCTGATGGTAGGATTTATGTCAGAATCTAATACTTTAGTATGTACATGACCCAACCATTATTTTATTTACCACTTCTACTTGCACTGCAATTTGTTTCAATCACCGATTTAGTAAGCTGACAAGCTAACTGTAGCAAAAAGGAGTAAAAAACACATGTTACTGTGGAGCTTCTTTGAAAAGAAAGATCCAATGATAAGACAGCAGAAGACTCTAAAACTGCCAACATAAATGAAGCTGTATTTAAAGAAAATACTAAGAGTCCTACTTAAATTACAAGTTCATGCCAACAAGTGGTTCAAACTTTCCAAGCCCTTTGTACAATACATGGTGATCAGCTATCCAAAGCCATGAGATGTACAAAACTGCTTTTATACTCAGAGACCAACACCCTGCATTAAAAGACAAGCTTTTTGGAGATAAACAAACAAACAAATCCCATGAAAACTAAGAACAGGAACAATTATTGAAGGCCACCACGTCCTTGATAAGTCTACACTAAGAACATCATTCTTAGTGACTGACTGCACTGCTAAAGCTAAGAAGACATTTACTGCTAGAGTTTATCCAGCTCAGAACCTGTCATGAAGTTGGAGAGGATGCAGTTTAAAAGGTGGCATGTGTTCCTCCTTCAGCTAGCACAACTAGATAATCAGATGAAACAGAGGACACTGAGCCACAATTCTTAGAGAGACCATCATTGAGTCTGTGGGGCCCAATCTAGGCTGATGAGTCTACAGATGCTGACATCAAGGCAACAACGTTTTGTGCAATATATTTTTCAGGACAATGTGCATGAGGATGTGTTATAATACATATCTGTTGCCAACCAACACCACAACCATAGGACTATTTCAGTCTTCCCACAGTAACATATCAGAAAAACTAAAACAGCAACTTTGGGTCGCAATGTGTGTGGACAGAGTGGCTGGCATGACTGGACTGCCTATTGGTTTCTTCACTATGGTCAAACAGGTGATTCTGGATGTGAGTCAATACAGTGTCACCCACAGAGAAATGCTGGCTAACTGGAAAATATCACCTAAACTTACCATATTGCATAACACTATTAAAATTATTAATCAGATTAAAACACATGCCCCTTATAGAGTAGGAAATTTCTATAGGAAACTTGGTGTGCGAATGTGATGAGGGGAAGGAATAAATATAACACAGAAAGAAAATAAAAGAGCATGTATAAAGGGGGTGAGGAGGTGGGGGTGGGTAGGGATATGGGTAAAAATGAGAATTAACTTTTGTCATGTACTGGTACAAATTCCCCAATGTTATACGTGATTTTTTTTTTTTTTTGAGACAGGGTCTCTCTCGCTTTGTAGTTCAGGCTGGCTCTGAGCTCACTATGTAGCCCAGGCAAGCCTTGAACTCAGCAATCCTCCTGTCTCTGCCTCCCGAGTGCTGGGATTACAGGCGAGAGCCACCACGCCCAGCTGTTATACATGATTTTGAGATATATATAAATTGTACCAATAAAGAAATTCAATTAAAAAAAAACAAAACAACAACAAAAAAACACATGCCCTTAACTCACATCTGTTCATACAGCTGTGAGGAGATGGATGAGGCACAGAATCTTCTCTATTACACAGAAGTGAGATAGCTTTCTAAAGGCAGGACACTGATCCAAATTTTTGAGTTATAAGAGCTTCTCTAGAAATTTCTTTTAGAAAATCAGTCACCACAGGATGGGTCCCAAAAATTGCTTCATTGTGTGATATATTCAACCCATTTAACAAACTCAACCTGTTATTTCCTGGGAGAGCAACAGTGGTGTTTAATTCAGCAGATAAAGTGGCTGCATTCAAAGTCAAACTGGAATTACGAGAGCAACAAGGGATCACTGAAATTTTCAATATTTCAAACATTATTAGAGATTTTGAAAGAAACTTAGCCAGGGCTTTCTTTCTCCCTGATAATGCATCATCACTAATCTCAGCTTTCATAAGAGTCTAAGCATTATTTTCTAACTACAAAAGATTCCCAAACTGGAGAGGAAGGGCCATGCAAGCAAATCTGTGAAGAAGCCAGATGATTTGACTGTCCATGCCAGAAGAACAACTGCTTGAGACTGCAAATTATGGTGGTCTTAAAAGTATGAGCCAGATGTGGTGGCTCACGCCTGTCATCCCAGCACTCGGGAGGCAGAGGCAGGAGGACTGCTGAGTTCGAGGCTTGCCTGGGCTACATAGTGAGCTCAGGGCCAGCCTGAAGTACAAAGCAAGACCCTGCCTCAAAAAAAAAAACAGTAAGTCTGAGACAACCTCAAATCTTCAAATGTTCAGGATTAAAGTCAAAATGGAATATTCTGAGACTGCCAAAATAGGACTGAAAAGCCTGCTCCCATTTCTAAAATCCTTTGTCTGTAAGGAAGGGATTCTTGGGCCAGGGATTTAGCTCAAGTGGTACCACATCTACTTTGGAAGCACAAGGACCCAAGTTCAATCCCCAGTACCACACACACACAAAAAAGTGTGATATAGAAAGGGATTTCTGCAATAACACCAACCAAAATGAGACAGAATAGACCAGACATACCACACTTTGGGCACCACTGTCTCCCATCACCCCAAGATGGAAGACCATCTAGTTCCAGAAAAACAATGTCAAGGCTCCCACTTATCTGCATTATGATAAACTGTACAGTTATTTCATTACATATTATAAATGTAATGATAGTAACAGAATAAGTTACACAACAAATCCAATGCCTCCTCTCTAGGGGAAAACTACCTTGCATGAAACTAGTTGCCAGTAACAAAAGATTGGAAACTGTTTTTAATGGGTTCCTAAGATGTCTAACCTCAAAATTATCTCACATCTTAATAGCATATAAACCACTGCAGTCTCACATCCTTTACGCTTTCCCCAAGATTACTTAACACAAGGTCAAATCTTACATGGTTTCCCATTAAAAAACATTCATCCTTGTTTACAATAAACTCTTTACTGTTCAGCACTCGGGAGGCAGAGACAGGAGGATTGCTGAGTTTGCGGCGGCTTGCCTGGGCACCATAGTGAGCTCAGGGCCAGCCTGAACTACAAAGTGAGACCCTGTCTCAAAAAGCAAAAAAAAAAAAAACAACTCTTTACTGTGGATATGTTCCTGGAGGAAAACATAAAAAGTTGGGACAGAAGACTTGTGTATGGGGTGGGATTAGGAGTAAAATAATAAAAAAGGTTTTTATGTGCCAGGCATGGTGACTCATGCCTGTAATCCCAGCACTCGGGAGGCAGAGGCAGGAGGACTGCTGAGTTCTAGGCTTGCCTGGGCTACACAGTGAGCTCAGGGCCAGCCTGAACTACAAAGTGAGACTCTGTCTCAAAAAAAAAAAAGGTTTTTATATATAAAGCTATTCTATTTTAGATTCTCACAAATATAAAATTGTGTTCATCAGCACTTCTGAAGTGACTACATAAATAAAAGTTCTCATTTGCTTTTAGTTCTCTATCAATCTGAAGAAAATCAGAATAGTATAAAAAACAAGAATATAGGAAATAAAACAAAAACATAGTAAACATAGTACCCAGAAACATAAAATTCTCTAAGCACATTATTTTTAGTATATGTGCTGCCGAAGCGAGCACTAAGCACATTATTTTTAAGATAATTAGACTCTTAAAGGGTTTAAACACAATAGGTGGTAAAATCAACTTATTAATCTACACCATAGGTGTGACTTAATAAACTCTAAACTCATCTTTCATTAATGTCAAAGTGCATCTTGCCCTAACCATCCTTACCTCCTGGGTCCTTATCTGGATTGTACTCTAAAGCATTGCTACATATGAGGTCAATATCTTGCAGGAAATCTTTAGCAGTCAGGTAATTGTGTTTATCAATTTTAGTTATTACCGTTGATAAATCCATTGGCTCTTTGATTACTTCAAGATAGTCTGAAACCTAAAACAAATAAAATATTTTAATGAAATGATTTCCAGCTTTCCATATAAATTTACTTAACTCATAAGAGCACAAATTAAAACATAATTGTTTAAAAATTAAATCTAGATTTTTAAGAATTATAGAAAAAGTATAGTGCTATTTATGCTACTAAAGTTACTATCTGACATACTTTCCATGAAAAGCTTCAGTTTCCAAGTCATATCTAAAATCAACTCTGAAATGTTGCTCATCTTGAAAATGGAAACCAACTGTCAGCTTTTTTAAAATCCTTTGGCTTATCTGAGAATGCATGAATAAAAGCACTCAATAAACATCATTAAATATTACCTCAAGAAAAGAAACAGAAAAAAAAACAAGGAAAAATGAAAAGCATAGACTTTTCATGACACTAGAGAAGTTCTGGTAAATTTTTAAACTTTCAACACAATTTCCTTTTTATTTTTATAGGATAAATTATTTCATGGAAAGTATTTTCCACTCCTTTGGAGCCACTGCAATCATTTTGAGCCAATTATTTAATAAAACTGAGTGTTGTTTTTATGACTAGTTAAAAGATTTGCTGGATTCTTCCCTAAGTTAAACAGATCTACCAAAAATAAAAGGTTTTTTTGGTGTATGGGCTGATATTTTGTGACAATACAAACAAGGAGACATTAAGTCACGAGCTGTAAAATAAATTTTTCTTCTGTCACTTGACTAATAAGAAAGGGACTTGTATCTGTTGCCTCCTCAATACAAATATTAAAAAGTAATTAGGCTTGATAGAAAAGTGGGCTTAGCAAGAATTTCTAAAATTTATTTAAGACCTATGACTAGAGGCATGGAAAATTCTGCTATCTACAAGTGAAGGTTTATCTTCTCACTTCAATGCCCTGACTTTTAAGTTTACACAGCAACACACATGTATATATGTAATTTGTATATGTGGATCTTTCTTTCATTGTTTTTGTTTTGTTTTTTTTGGAACAGGGTCTCACTATGTTGCTCAGGCTGGCCTTGAACTTGTAATCCTCCTGCCACAGTCTTGCAAATGCTAGGTCAGTAGACATATATTACTACACGTGTCTTTTTTATGAAACATTAAGATTACTCATACAAAAAGCAGAAATAAGAATATGTGCATTTATTTGCTTTTAGCCTTTGGAGCTGAAAAGCTAGTCAATCTCTCTACTGGGGCAGCAATGGACTTATATCAGAACAGGCAATAGTTCAAGTTATTAGTCCATTTCCTAGTTGCCTGTGCACAAGCCAAAAAAAAATTTTTAATACATATGCTTAATTTTAAATTGGAAAGTTTCTAAAGTTTGTTTACCCTGCAGTCTGCTTTGAAATTTGGTAGTTTTTATAGATACTTCAAATTCACTATTTGAATATGAACTTCAATGTTTTGGGATATCCAAGTGTTATCTTGTTTTCCCCTTTCCATCTTTCACAGTTACTTCTGTTTTCAGCTTTCAGAGCAGACAAAAACCAACAGCAGAATAAATGAAGAACATAGGAGAAAGCAAGAGAAACATAGCCCTTAAATAAAGCTGCTCTCTGACCAATCTAGGATTTTCTCTTACTGTACTATGGCTTGTTCACAAAATTTTAATTATAGATAGACAACACTGGAATGCTGGTGATCTTTTCTGATTAGAAAAATAAAAAATGGTTTTCTTAAAAAAAGCAAATCTGGGCTGAGATTTAGCTCAGTGGTTCCAGCCCCTGCCTAACAAGTGCAAGGTCCCTGGTTTGATACCTGGTCACCACATATAATACTGGAAGTGGTGACTCAAGCCCACAAACAATCAGTACCACATACCACAAATGCCAGGCTTGGTGGCTCAAACCCATAATCCCAGCACTTGGGAGGGCAGAGGAAGGAGGATTGCTGAGTTCGAGGCTTGCCTGGGCTACACAGTGAGTTCAGGCCCAACCTGAACTACAAAGCCAGATCCCATCTCAAAAAAAAAAAAAAAGCAAATCTGAGGACCAGATATTTAGCTCAGTAGTTCCAGTCCCTGCCTCAAAAGTGCAAGGTCCTGCATCTTTGGGGCGAGATCCCTGGCACCAAAAAAAAAAAAAAAAACAGGAGGTAGTTCTATCCTTTAAGCAGAGTCAGAACCTATATATAGTAAAAAGGAGGGGCTTGTTTGCTTATTTACTTAAAGCAATCCTGAAAAATGGCCAACAGTTTGTTTTTTGTGGGTTTTTTTGCTACCAGGAATCAAATTCAGGAATGCATGCTTAGCTGTATCGCTGGCCTGGCTAATACTTTTACTATGAAGAAAAAATGCTCCAGAAATATAATATGGTGTTTATAAATTTTAAATGCAAATAAGTCATGTCCCATTATTCCAATGGGAAAAGATGTAAGGTAACTATGATATAAAGAAAATGGGTTTGAATATTAACAACAGAAAACTTCCCCCAGCTTTGATGGTGTAGCCTACACAAGCAACTTCAGGAGAGTCAGAGGTCTGATGCCACGCTCACCTGCATGTGAGCACCGGGCCACACAGCAAGAAATACTCCCAAAGGCCACAGCAAAAACCCTGTCATGTGTCAGCTATGTCAGTCGCAAACAAATCTGAATTTCCTCAGTTACAAAATGAGAGTAATACTAACACTGCAAGGTTTTGAAAGAAGTGGACAAAACTGTATTTTATAGGTATTCAAATAAAATTTTAAGTAATTCCTTAATAATAATAATAATAATAATAAACGGGAAAACACTATTCTCAGATTTGCCAGGTGGAAAAAATGTAATGCTAATTCAATCTTCCCAATCACAGATGAGATAATGTTCCAAAAGATATATTCAGGTCCAAAAGCACAGATTTCACAATTAGGATGCAACATCAAACAACAAATAATTTTATAACTCAAATTTTTTTAAATGAAAAACAACCATAACTAAAAACACCAAAGCTGTTCAAACATGGAGTCTGAACTATAAGAAGGCCAGTAAAGATTACATTGTGCTCATCCACACACTATATTATCCCAGGATAAAACACCAACAACCAGAAAACCCCAAAATTTAAATTGATGGTATTACAGTAGATTCCAAATGGAAAATCCCTTTCTCATGATCACAGACCATGCTCCCACAAGCACACAAACAATACACATAGAAAATGAGAGATTTCCCACTGGGAGCAGAGATAATCTAAGAGAGAAAACCAGTTTTAGGTGCAGCAGATATGTATAACATCAAATAGGCATTTCTAAATATGAAAGACTACGTTCCAATCTCTTGGCCAGTCCTTCAAGGAAGTATAGATAATCTGGAAAATGCCACGATCTATTGATATTGTAATTAGTAATTACCAATATGCTTTTTGAGAGCAGGATTTATCCTGGAATAAAAATAGTCTAGTATGGACATTTCACATCAGTAGCTTTTAATTAGCTCTTCTTAAATTGAAGAGTATGAGATCACAAAGATCAATAATAAAGAGGACATATACAAATTGATCACTAATTTCATCCAATAGTCACCAGATGTTTACTGGTGATAGTGGCAGTTATCACATGGATTAAAATTTTACAGGCTAGGGTTAATATTCATCCATGCCTTTGCTTTTTTTCCTTCCAAAAAAAGTTGTCAATATTTTTTTCTTTTAGCCAGTTCAACTTCACTGTTTGCACACTACTGAAACAAGACCTCTTCAATATCCACCGGTTTGCTGAAGATGTTAAAGCGTTTATCTGTGGCCAGCCTCTTGGTTACATCCCTGAGAAACAACCGCAGCTCTCTTAAAGTATTTTCCTCCTGGTCCTCCATCCGATTTTTTTCTGATTCTGACAACTGACGAGGTGGGGAAGGTAGTGCAAGAGGAAGCACTTCCATAGCACAAAGAGCTAAAGAAAAGAAAAGGAAATGTTAAGATTCCAACATGGGGTCAGGGATGTATGTAGCTCAGTGGCACAGTACCTGCCTGCAAGCACAAGGTCCTGAGTTTGATACCCAGTTCAAAAAAAAAAGGAGTTCAACATGGTGTTCCAGGACCTCAGTACTATTTTGGCATTCTCTCTAATGTTCTATAAAGAAAACAGGTATGAACCACGCAACTCCAACAAGTAAGAATTCAAATGCAAACAAAAAGCAAGTTAGGAAATAGCTCCACTTTATACACCAACCTAGTAGGATAGGCCTCTTTAAAGGACAAAGGATATGATTAATGATAATTTATTTGAGGCAATATTTATACATAACTTACAAGAAATACTTCAAAATAAGCACCTTAAAGTACTGTACACTAGTTTTTTAAAATTATCTCTCCAACCTTGCCTCCTTCTTTCCTTCTTTCCTCCCAATGCTAAGGATCTAACCTAGGACCTTGTCTATGTTAACAAAGTGAGCAAGACCTCTCACCTCAGATTTCTGATCTTAGATAGCTCTTCTGCCCTCATAGTCTAAGTACCACACAGAAGGAAAGTAAAAAAAAAAAAAAAAAAGTAAGAACCAAAACGACAACCCTAGAGAAAGATTCAGCAGCACAGTGCTTGCCTGGCAAGAGTGAGGCTCTGAGTTCGATTCCCAGTACCAAAAAATAAAAGTGTCATATATACTATCTATTATACTTCAGAGTCAAATCAAAAATCTTAAAAGGTTAACCTTCCAAATCATAACATTCTCCAATTCCTTAAAAGATCTAAGTGGCATCATACTAAAGCTCAAGATTAAAATGTTAAATACTTTCACTGATTTCTAATCTGCCTCTAAGATGAGAAATGAAAGTCAACAAAAGCAACTCAAAATGAAAAATGATTATATTAAAATTAGAAAATCCAGATCTATAGGGTGAAAAAATATATGATTATTTAAAAATAAGACTGCTAATGCCGGACGTGGTGGCTCACTCCTATAATCCTAGCACTTGGGAGGCAGGGACAGGAGGATTGTTGAGTTCACAGCGGCTTGCCTGGGCACCATAGTGAGCTCAGGGCCAGCCTGAACTACAAAGCGAGACCCTGTCTCAAAAAGCAAAAAAAAAAAGACTGCTTTTGTTATGAAATATTTTAAATACTATAATGAATTTAGATTCAGAGGAAGTCAAAACTTTCTTTGGAGGAATAACTACTGAATTTCCAAAAGATTTCTGGAAGAAAACCCTCCTACCCAGCAATTTTGATGAGTATTCTTTTCTTTTCTTTTTTTTCCTTTTGAGACAGGGTTTCAACTTTGTAGTTCAGGCTGGGCCTGAGCTTACTATGTAGCCCAGGAAAGTCTTGTCAGCAATCCTCCTGCTTCTGCCTCCCGAGTGCTGAGATTACAGGTGTGAGCCACCACGCCTGGCATTGTAGAGTGTGGTACTGATTGCTGGTAGGCATAAGTCACCACCCCTGGACTGTTGTATGTGGTTACGGAGATCAAACCAGAGACCTTGTGCTTGCTAGGCAGGCACTGAAACCACTGAGCTAAATCTCTAGCCCTGAGCATTTACTTTTTCTTTTTTTTTTTTTTGCTTTTTGAGACAGGGTCTCACTTTTTTGTAGTTCAGGCTGGCCCTGAGCTCACTATGGTGCCCAGGCAAGCCGCCGCGAACTCAGCAATCCTCCTGTCTCTGCCTCCCAAGGGCTGGGATTACAGGCGTGAGCCACCACGTCTGGCATTGTGGTATGTGGTGTTGATTGTTGGTGGGTGTGTCTCCACGCCCAGCATTATATGTGGTTACCGGGGATCAAACTCAGGACCTGGAACCACTGAGCTAACCCTGCGGCCCCTGAGCATTTACTTTTTTATACACAGGGAAAATAAGGTGAGGACTCAATGAAGCCAATATTATCAAAATATTGAAAAATATAACCCATAAAAAATAAAACCAACAACAAAACCAAATAGAAAATTATAGAAAAGAATGAACTTGGGGCCAGGCATGGTAGTGCATGCTTGTAATCTCAACATTCAGGAGGCTGACGCAGAAGGATCACTAAGAGTTTAAGGCCAAGCATGAACTACATAGCAAGATCCTGTCTCCAAAAAAAAGAAAGAAAGGACTTGGCAGAGATAGGAAGCATATTTAACACTGACTAAGAATAGATAGATAAAAGAAACGTAAAAGAACAAGGCAAAAGAGGATTTAGCAAAATTGAGATTTTTCTAGGGCAAGGGGGTAGATTTAGGTCAGTGATTCCATCATCTACCTTGCAAGAGCAAGGTCCTGAGTTTGATCCCCAGTAACCACATACCACAGTGCTGAGCATGGTGACTCATGCCTATAATCCGAGCACTCCAGAGGCAGAGGCAGAGGCAGAGGCAGGAGGTTTGCTGAGAGTTCAAGGCTTGCCTGGGCTACATAGTGAACTCAGGGCCAGCCTGAACTAAGCAAGACCCTGTCTTTCAAAAAAAAATTCTATAAGTTGAAAGAACAATCAAACAAATCTTATCTTTTGTTTCTTTTGTTTTAATTTTATACTGGGGACTGAACATAGGGCCTTCACAATGGGCCAAATCCCCAGTCCTTTCAAAAATCTTTTTCTTTTGAGATAGCATCTCACTAAATTGCTCAGGGTGGGCTTAAACTTGGGATCTTCTTGTCTCAGCCTCTCAAAAATGCTGGTATTGGGCCAGAGATCTAGTTCAGTGGTTCCAGCACCTGCCTTGCAAGCACAAGGTCCTAAATCAAAATCCTGAGTCTGATCCCAGTAACTACATACAACAATGCTGGGCGTGGCGACTCACACCCACCAGAAATCAGTACCACATACCACCAGGCATGGTGGCTCATGCCTGTAATCCCAGAACTTGGGAGGCAGAGGCAGGAGGATTGCTGAGCTCCAGGCTTGCCTGGGCTACATAGTGAGCTCAGGGCCAGGCTGAACTACAAAGCAACACCCTATCTCATAAAAAAAAAAAAAAAAAAAAAAAGAATGCTGGGATTACACCTGGGTACCACCACTCCTGGCTAAAAATCTTAACTTTTATGCTTTTTTTTTTTTCTCCTTGCTGTACCAGGGATCAGGGATCAGGGATTTAACTCAAGTGGTACTGCACCTACCTTGGAAGCATAAGGGCCCAAGTTCAATACTGCAGTACCAGGTATCTCACTCAAGACCTTGTGCTTGCCAGGTGTATGTCCAGCACCACTTATCTAGATCCCCAGTCCCTTTTATACATTATTACTCAGATGGAAAAAGAAGGCCATTGATGTAGCTCAGTGATCTGCCTGGCAAGTACAAGGCCCTGCGTTCAATCGCCAATACCAGAAGAAAAAAGATTGGAAAAGAAACTATTTTGGATTACTTAAGACATAAAATCTAACCCTTAAACATGTCAGGAAATGAAATCTGATGAAATCTTGAGCTCATCATAAGGCTAAGTCCAAATCCAAGAATAATCACACTTCAGACAAACCTATGACAGAATCTCAAATGCCTACAATGGATGCTCAGTATTGGAAGCATGACTGAATAAACCAGAAGAATCACATATTCTAATCCGCCTTAACCCATCACACTGATCCTGGTCAGTGAAGTAATGTGTATAACACCTAATGTCCACAGCCTGCCCATACATCCTGTTTACTTAAATAACTAAAAGCAGGCCAGGACTGAAGGCCTTTTACCTCTGGCTTTCTGTTTTTAGTTTTTGGGTTTTTTTGGGGGGTGGGCAGGGTCTCACTTTGTAGTTCAGGCTGGTCCTGAGCTCGCTGTGTAACTCAGGCAAGCCTCAAACTCACTGCAGTCCATCTGCCTCTGCCTCCTGAGTACTGGGATTACAGGTATTAGCCACCATGCCTGGCCCTCCTCTAGCTTTTTGAACCAGCAGAATTTAAAATCTTCCATAGAATCTGAACTGGAGAGATGAAGGAAAAGCCTAATTAATAAAGCTTGGAGGTGGAGCTTGAATAAAAACAAATTGAAGGGTTGGAAGGCAGGGAGAGGAAAAGGACAAAAAGGATGTGTTAAGTACACGTACCAACCCCTAATGATGACTGTGATGATCATGTACTGCAAACATGTACTAAAATAATTTTAAAACAAAGCTTTAATGAATCCAACAGCCACTTCTGAAGGTAACAATCTAAATAGTATTTGACAAACTGTATTCATTTCCATAAAGAAAATGTTACAAAAACATTGACTCCAAGGAAGAACATTTCTCAACTCCAGCGCCCCTATTTTCCCAACAGCCTTAGAAACTCACCAGTGTGTTTCCTTCGTGGTGGTGCCATTGATGCCTGATTGAGAATGAGCTCTTGGAAAAATTTTCTTCTGTCTTCTTCAATAGGTCTTTGAATATACAAGACCTCTTCATATTGTATTCTAAAGATACATTTAACCTACACATACACACACACACATACACACACACAAAGACAGTAAGTATACGGAAAATTAAAAGCATACATAGAATATATCAAAATACAATTGTCCAACTTTTTGCAACATTTTCAATTTTCATAGAACATTTAACCTGGTCCTAAAATATGCTCGTGAGAGCTCTGAACTCGTGCACTGAATGAATGAACGCCCACTGGTTAGAAGTCATTAATAAAGGAGATATGACACTTATCTGGAAGTCATCAGATAATAGCAAAAGGGTATCTGTAATGATCAGATGGCAGCAATCTCAAAGGGCTGAAAAGTAACCATCCAGAATCTCTCACAGGGAGCTCAAGGACTTTACCGACTTCTCTTAACCATTCATTACCCTGTTATTTTCTACTCACTTCTCTTTCTGTGCTCTTTCTCCACCAAGTTCATTTCACCTTTGGAAACCTGGTTGCATTTCAAATAGACTAGATCACCTCTCTTCATGGAATATTTCATAACGCCAAAACTTCAAATCAAAGACAGTCCAGTCATTCTCATATCCCAGAGCTCATTCTATCTAGTGATCATCTACCTCTCATCTGTTTGCCGGCCCTATAAAGACTTTGGCCTCAGATCTCCCCTTCCAAAATATGCTGTTGGGTATTCTTATACCAGGTAATTTTACAAACATTATGTCTTTCGATCTTTATAACAATTAAGTGTGTAATAGTCTCTCATTTTACAAATTATGAAACTTGGGTTTAAAAGGTTTTACTTTGGCTTAGGGTCCAAAGTAAATAATGAAGACTGGATTACATAAACTTTAAAAGGCCCTTTCTAGAATCACAATTTTATGACAGAAAAGAAACAAAGGTAGATACCAGAATTCAAAAACTGTTAAGGAATTATATAGTATAGCCCAAAGTTAAATCATTTAATTAAGAGTTTATACACACTCACACCCTTCTGATGGACTGCCTTCATGCACATTCCCTACCGGGGATCTATACTCTGCTGGCTCTTCATTGAAAGTTCTAGAAGCAAATGTACTAGAAGAGCCTAATGAGAAATTATGGAAGGTGTGCTTAAGCATATCTGGGAAAACCCAGGAAACAATCATCCAGGAAAAAATCAATTTGAGGGCCTGGGATTTAGCTCAGTGGTTCCAGCACCTGCCTAGCAAGCACAAGGTCCTAAATTCCATCCCTGGTAGCCACGTATCACTAGGCTGGGCGTGGTGGCTCATGCCTGTAATCCCTTGGGAAGCAGAGGCAGGAGTATTGCTGTGAATTCCAGGGTTGCCTGGACTACAGAGTGAGCTCAGGGCCAGCCTGAACTACAAAGCGAGACCCTGTCTCAAAGAAAAAAAAATAAATTTGAGTTGACTGCTAAGAAAGCCAAACATCATTCCAGGCACTGCAATTATAAAACTGCAGAAAATATATGCAAACCCTGCTGTCAAAGATCTTAAGAGTCTCAGAGCCAGGCATAGAGGTGCCTGCCTTTAATCTGAGAACGTCAGAGACTGAGGCAGAGGATCACTATTAGTTTAAGGTCTGGTCTACACAGTGTGTTCAAGACCACCCGGAAATGTGATATGAGAGAGGAGAGACACTCCAAAAGGTATAGGGCATAAGATATATTAGACACAGCTTACATTGAGTGGATGTTTAAAAATAAACAGAATTCAACACCCTAGGAAGAAGATTTTGTTCAAGACTGGCCAAACATTCAGTTAACAGTTTTAAATATTCTTCCTTCTGACAATTTCCTACGTTGTGCCCAACTTTGTAAACACCAAAATATGCCAAGAATAAGCCTACAATAATCCACTGATACCCCTGCCAGGTTGTTACCAATCAGCAGGAATCTATCACTTTATGAGCAGGCCACATTCTTTTTCTGCAAATTTACTCCTAAATTTTCTTCTAACACTACATTTCCAAACCTGGTGTTACCACAAGGCATGGCTCTGACAGTGCCCTAAACAAGCATGGTTTATGCTCTCTTTCACACTCTTATCTGCTGTCTCTTCCTGAAGCTTTCGTAGAGCTCCACTCAAGTTGTGTTTTTCTGGATGACTCTTTCCTGGATTTCCCAGATTTACTTAAACTTCTCAT
Organism: Thryonomys swinderianus; assembly: GCA_004025085.1. Classification (NCBI taxonomy): domain Eukaryota; kingdom Metazoa; phylum Chordata; class Mammalia; order Rodentia; family Thryonomyidae; genus Thryonomys; species Thryonomys swinderianus. The sequence continues at coordinate 22,028 of PVIC010023846.1, forward strand.
TAAGCTTTTTGTTCTTAACACAATGGCTTTTAGTAAGTAAAAATAGTTGTACAACCATCATACACAAAATGTTTTAAAACATTTTAATTATTCTCAGAAGACTCCTCATGCCTATTTGTGGTCCTTTCCCACTCACATTCACATACCCTAACAAAAACCACCACCAATTTACTTTTGGTCTCTACAGATTACCTACTCTAGAAGTTTTGCATCACGTGGAGGCAGTGGTTGTGTCTGTCCTCTCCCACTCAAGTTCGTTCATGCTGTGCTGTGTAGCAGTATTTGATTTCATTTGCCACAGAATAATATTTCACTGTGTATATACACAGTGCATTATGTTTAGCCATTATGAATAGTTTCTAGAAACACCCACATACAAAAGCCTTTGTATGAATACATACTTTCATTTCTCTTATGCAGATACCTAGAAGTAAAATTGCTGTTATTCTATAAATTTGTGTTTTACTTTAGAAAGTGGCTTCACCATTACACAATCCCACTAGTAGTATATAAACTCCAATTTCTCTATGTCCTTGTCAACACTTGATATTGTCTTTTTGATTAGAACTACATTAGTGAGTTGTAGGTTGCAGTAGTATTTGACTAATGATACTGAACCTGTATTCTTGTGCTTATTATTTTTGTATTCTTGTAGGAACGTCATATATTAGTACTCACACACTGTTTTTCTAGATGGCTTATTTTACATAACATGTCAAAAAACCTCAGTGTCTTCAAGGTTCATCCATTTTGTAGCATGCATCTAAATTTCCTCCTTTTGTATTGTTCCACTGTATATACGTGCCATATTTTGCTACTTCATTATCTGTCAATGGACATTAGGGTAATTTCTACTTTGTGCTATTGTGAATGATGCTGTTGTGAATATGGGTGTACAAATACTTGTTCAAATCTTCACTTCCACAATTCTTTTGGGTATACCCAGAAGCTAAATTGCTGGATCAACTGCAGTTTTCTAGGTCTTTAAAAACCTGCCATATTGTTTTCCACAACAACTACAAAAGTTTAAATTTTCACTGAGAATGCACAAGGGTTCTAGTTTTCCCATTATCACCATCAATACACAGAAATATAGGACACCGTAATTACATGACATTGGAACCAGACAGACTTGAGTTTAAATCTCTGCCACACTAGCAGTGAGAACTTAGACAAGTTATATACTGTATTAGACTCCGTTAGTCTATTAGCCCCATTAATCTGGTGCAATGATTTCCAAATTTTTTTATTCAAGTAACTCATCAATAAAAAGTTAGAAAAAATTCTCTCCAGAGTGTATAAACATTTAAATATAGTGTTCTACTAACATATTATAAAATATGTGCACATAAAATATTTATGGGAGTATGAAAAATATATATGAATACAAGTTCTAGTGTTTTTCTAGAATCCCAATGTAACTACTTCAATATGAACTTATTTGGGGAACTACTGAACTAGAAAAGAAAAAGAAATGGACAAAAAAAAATTTACAAGAGAAGCAAAGGGGCTCTTACAGGTGAGACTTTCATTTTTGTCCCACTTACAAAACACTAGTTCCACAAAGACTATTTTTGGATTTTCTTCTGTTTTAAAAACAACCTTTTATTTTATCTTGAATAATTTTCTGATCTGAACAATAGTATTATTACAAAAGATTGAAAAAATGAGACAATATCTGGGTATTATGATACATGCTGCAGCACCTGGGAGACAGAGGTAAGAGATCACTACATGTTTGAGGCCTTTATGAGCTACATAATGAGATCTTGGACCAAATAGCCCAAAAGAAAAACTCTAACCAAACAAATAAAAGATCCCCAAAATATTATATGATTACTAATATGAGAAAATGTCTAAAATTTACATCTCACAGATATGAACAGCCTTAGTGTTTACTTAATTAATATGGACTAAAAATACAGAACAAAAAGGATCTGATGATAATAAATATCTTTCATTTTAGATACTAATTAAGGGCTAAGTAAACAATGAAAAGGCTCACTAGTCAATAGCTGCTTTGAATCTGTGAAAAATTATGACAAAATAGTAACATGAAATTACATACCATGTAATGTCAGCCTTAAAATATTAATACAAGGAAATTATATATGTAAACAAGAACATGCAAAATAAAAACTGCTGTAACAAGACAACAGGTTTATAAGGCTTTTAATTATAAAATTTTCAAACAGTAAAGAGGAAAAATTTAAGAGAATTATGTATTCCCAACTGGAAGCTTTAATTTCCCAAATATTCTTTTCCTTTTTATAAAATTATAATGAAACTGACAGAGAGGATCTAACTTGTAAAAATTGTTCCTAGATCTTATCTAGGTTCAATCCATTCTTCTAAATCAGCTTCAACTATAACCCTACTTTATAATACAAATAGCAAACATTTTATAGTTTTATAGTTTTCAAAATAAGTTTCCATATATTTTCTCACAGCAACCACCTTAGTCTATAGTCACACTATAAAGACAAGGAAAACAGGTTATTTTAGGTTCAAATATTTACCCAACATCAAAAGTCTAACAAGTAAAAGATTTTTCCTGACTCATATTATATACTACACTCTGACAAACTTTATTGTCCTCTATAATAATAAACACTCTAATTAATGGTGCTTGCATATTACTGATACTGAGTTTTCAAAAATACATTAAATATACTTTCTTTAAAAGAGCAGTAAATTTTCAAAATTTCATTTTAGCATGGAGGTAATGAAAGTTGAAACATAAAAAAATTCACTAAATATCTTAGATAAAAAAAAAATCCTACAGGGCAGGGGATTTAGCTCAGTGGTTGTGGCGCCTGCCTAGCAAGTACAAGGTCCCTGGTGCGATCCTTGGTAACCACACACCACAATGCCGGGCATGGTAGCTCATGCCTATAATCCAAGCACTTGGGAGGCAGAGGCAGGAGGATGGGTGTGAGTTCAAGGTTTGTCTGGGCTACGTAGTGAGCTCAGAGCCAGCCTGAACTACAAAGCGAGACCCTGTCTCACACATACACATACCAAAAAAAAAAATCCTACATAATCCAGACTTATATTGTAACTTTAAACATATACATTTTTTATATGGACATCACACCTACTGTATCTCCTGGGCAAAGAATTTCTAAGCATTTCCAAAGGAGACTGAAGATCTAGAAAGCTCAGGGTATTAAAACAATATTTTAAAATTCAATTTCACGTATGAGTTAATATAACAATTTTTTCTCAAATATGATTTTACCTTCGAAATTGAAAGCCAAATTCCAATTTAAATAATACACATACTAGTAATCATATTCAATTTAACATGCCACCACTTAAGAGAGCTGAAAAGGATAAAGCTTAACCCACTCATCTTATAGATAAAAAGAATGAGAAGCATAAGGACAAGGGAATTGATGATTAAAGAGCTGATATATATAGTGCAAATAAGCTTGAATGATCTCACTCTTCACAATGAGAAGAATCATTATTATACTACAAAAGAAACTGTAAACTTTACATAGCTTGCCTGTATCACCTATTAATCAATAGTAAAACCAAGATATGAACATTGACAATGTTAATGTTTATGCCAATTAAGGGGTCCATTTTTACAAAGTCAACTATTTTAAAACTGTGAAACAAAAAACATTAAATCAGCTCTTACCTCTTCAGGCAATTCACTGTACATGGTTTCAGAGGTAGACAATAAAAATATAGGCGAAAATGATGGTATATCTTGTAGTAATGTCAGAAAAGTTGCTCTCACAGTCTCACTGACAGCTTCCCACCAGTCACCAATGTGAGGCATGTAAACAATACTAGGTACTGTTCTTCGAGCTTCACGAAATATCTAAGGAAAGAACCAGCATTTAAAAATTCAAAGTCATTATTCAAAAACTACCCAGCAACTCCTACATATATAAAATGTATCATAAAGTTACAATATAAATCTGGAATATGAAGGATTTTTTAAATGAGATATATAAACATCTGTTGCTGCCAAAATTTCAGCCCCTAAACTTAAGTTTTCAAGACATGATGGATAAGAATCAGGAATGCCTATAATTTCACCACTTGGGAAGATGAGGCAAGAGATCACCACAAGTCCAAGACAAGCATGAACAACCACAAAACAACAAAAACATGATACTGTGATGCACAGCCCTTATATGTAGGTTTTTATCTTCTTGCATCACCAAAAGAAGTAATTTTTTGCCATTTAACTCTTCCCAGCCAGGCATGGTGGTACAATCCCAGCACTCCGGTGGCTTAAGTAAGAATATCATCATTGAGGGCCGGAGGGTTAGCTCAGTGGTTCCGGCGCCTGCCTCGCAAGCGTAAGGACCTGAGTTCGATCCCCGGTTCCCACATATAATGCTGGGTGTGGTGGCTCACGCCTGTAATCCCAGCGCTCGGGAGGCGGAGACAGGAGGATTGCTGAGTTCGCGGCGGCTTGCCTGGGCACCATAGTGAGCTCAGGGCCAGCCTGAA
>PVIC010023847.1:0-26526 GCA_004025085.1 Thryonomys swinderianus
CTGTACCCACCCTACAACCTCCCACCCCCTATATACATGTGCTTTCTTTTTCTTTTCAAATCATATTTATTCTTTCCCCTCACTATTTTCCCCTACCACATTCCCTTTGAATATTTCCTATTTCACAAAATCTATCGTACATTGTAGAACTCATTTATGTCTACAGGTTCTCATACCAGAGAAAAGATATGGAATTTACATATCTGTGATCAATTTATTTCACTTATTAGTGTGTCCTCAAGGTGTATCCATTTGCACATAAATGACTGAAACTTGTCATTCTTTATGGCAGAGTAATACTCCATTTTATAAAAAAACCCACATTTCTTTATTCAGTCTCCAGCTGAAGGGCATCTGGGTTGTTTCCAAGATTGGGCTATCACAAACTGAGCTGCTATGATGTATGAGAACTCCTGAAAGTTAGTTTCTAAGGATATTTGAGGTATTGATTTAAATTCCCAACTCACTTTTTCATATTTATCTCTACTAATATGATTGGCACTTATCTATTATTTGTTGGATATGAGTTTATTAAAGTTAAGTTTGAAAACACCCTAAATGAGGACCTTTATTTGTGAATTAGCTACTGAATTTGTCAAATACATAATGACTCTGCTAGTCATATTACACATTGCCTTGGCATTTTTCATGCAAAAGAAATATGATGACTCAAGGACATCATGCCTTTTGAATGAAATGGTCATTTCAGAACCATTCCCTCATTTGTCATTTTGTTTCATTTGTTACCATATTAGAAAACCTCACAGGTTCGTTTTTGCTTGTTGGACAGAATAAACAATGTTGAATAAATGAGACAGATCATATTCATGGTTTCTTAAAGACAGTCACTAAGTTAAATAATTATACATAATTATAGGGAGTATTTTAGTATAATTAAGGCTATAGACTTCAGATAAAATATATAAGATATAAAAATGGCATATAGGTTTTATTATATATACTGCTCAATGAAAAAATCTTGTGATATTCTTTGCATTGACTCATATCAAATACTGAGTGGAGGTATTCAAAATTTCTTTTCTAATTCTGAAAAACCAGTTTCCATTGGAGAGAGATATTTTTAGAATTCGTGTGGGTGTATATTATAGTTCTGCTATTACCGGGCCATCAAGTGCAGTTTGGCACAGAACAAGGTTTCAACAGTTGCTCAGAGTTAGCAGTGATTGTAGAACCCTTGGTGATCCGCTTAGGTTATTTTTAAACCCAATTCGAGATAACTCAGAGAAGTGCTGTTCTTTACTCCACATAGTAATCTCGGCAACATTTGTCATCCAGGACGCCTTCCACGCCGTCGGGCTGGATTCGGTGTGAACCCCTTTCACCATTCGCTATTGAAAGTAGAAGCTCAAAGCAGAAGGACAGCCAGGCTATTTTAATTAGGAAGACCGCACTCTATTTGTTTAAGAGTTCTCCGTTGCACAGGATCAGCTTCTTATTTGTTTGTTGAGAACAACATCTTTTCATCCATTAAGCTTTGATGTTATTAACCATCCTCAGCTCATATTTTAGGTTCTCTATCAATGAAACTGTCCTATGTGTGAATTTCCAGGAAATTCCTGGTACAATTCTGTATTGATTTAACTTGGTGACAAAACAGCATCATGCTAAATAATGTGATTAAAGTTGTTAAAAGCCAAAATAAACACTTATAATTATCTCAAGGAAAAACAGCGTCAGGCAAGTGGAAGCTCTATAAAGTGGGGCTCCGTGTGCGTCTTTCAGGTCCTGCTCCACAATAGATCATAGTTAAAGGTCTGTTAACAGACCTTTGACTGCTGAGCTGGGTCGCTTGTGGTTTCCTTCGAAACCTATCGGCATAATGTGAATTTATGTGTGAAGTGCAAATTGGAAGTTGCTTTCTATTGGTGCCCTTGGCAGAACAGAAATCATACTGTAGGGCGAGCAGCAGGAAGTACATTGCTTTGAAATTACCCAGCGGGGTTTCTACTGACTGCTCTTGCTGCTTCTGAGACGGGCCTTATATTGTCTGGCCATGATTAAAATCAAAGTGTAGGCTTCTTTGCCGGGTGCCAGTAAACTTAGGTGAAAAACAGAAACAATCTGGAGTTTTAATTATTTTAAAATGCAGTGTAGGCAAGAAACCAAGATGAAAGCATTTTTGACTAATCTATCCCAATTACTCCACATAAACAGATTTTCTTAAAAAAGAAACGGGGGAGGGGGAGAGGGAACTTGCCTTTATAAGGGACTTTTTAAATTTATCTCATGGCTATAAAATATATCTCTGTCACAATATGATGTTCTCCTGAAACTGACAGAGTGAATAAAATAACGTTTTACATTATTCCAAATATAAGATGCCACGTGTACATGGAATAAGCTTTCAAAGTGCAGGTTAGAATATCCTAGTTGATTACTTACTAATTTAAAATAGTCCACCTGTGTGGGAGTGGTCTGTGTTGTAACTAACACTGGTCTAGCTCCACAGCCTGGACAGACAATTCCTATAGTTCCCCAAACTGACAGGTTCTCAGTTTCTACTGTTTGGTTTCTTTTGCTATGAAAGATATAAAAGCACTCTACTATCTCTAATCATCTCCTGAGAAAAAAATTGAAGTCATTTTTGAGTAATATAGGGATGACAAACTCACTACTATTTTGTACCAACCAGCTCTGTAGTAATCACTAGTTAAAATCAGAAATTAACTTGTACAGGTTTTGGAAAATGAGCCATTAAACCCATGCATGGGTGCTCAGTATCTATGGAGTGGTATTTACTGGGTATCGGGGTACATCCCAGGCACTATTGGCTCCAAGGTGAAGCATGCGCTCAGGCAAAGATGGAGTATGCACCAGTTATTTACACCTGCGCTTTGGAAACTGATAAGCGCTCAGGTGAGAGCGCCCCACCTTTCATATCACAAGTGTGATCAGCTCCTCACCTGTAGCTGTTACTGCCCCACAAAGAAAGATGTGGATTTTGCATTTTTCACTATGGTATTTACTTTTCTAGATAAGACAAGAAGAAAACCGTACTGGTTAAACTGGCTTTTGGAAAAGTAGCATATATACATGGACTGTTTTCCTTTTGTCATCAATTTGGAATCCGTGAAGTCGGCCGCTCATCACACAGAGCAGACGTGTAGAAGCTTCACAGAACTTCAGCAGACCCCACCGCACGTCTCCTCAGGTGGTGCTGCTCGGGGTCCAGACTCCGAGCTCATCAGAGCCGTTCGGGCAGAGGACAATCCAGAGTTCGTGGCTTCTGTGCTTCAGTGTCAGGATGGGAGACCAAGCACCCACAACAGTCACGTGGACGGGCTCCTCTGCGTATCTTTTTGAAACCTGGAAGTTAAAGCTTGCTTTATTTATTTATTTATTTATTTATTTATTTATTTATTTATTTATTTATTTATTTATTTATTTATTTATTTATTTATTTATTTATTTATTGAGACAGGGTCTCACTTTGTAGTTCAAGCTGGCCCTGAGCTCACTATGTAGCCTAGGCAAGCCTCAAACTCAGCAATCCTCCTGTCTCTGCCTCCCGAGTGCTGGGATGACAGGCGTGAGCCCACACCCGGCAGTTAAAGCTTTGTTTTAACTGCTCTGAAAACAAAAGTCTAAAGACAAGTCTCGTCTGAAAAGTCAATGTGGAATTTGACTGCTTGTGATGTAAATCTGCTTTACAAAATTTAGCTTCCACAGGTGGATATATATTTCTTCTCAGTCTAGGGAGTTGTTTGCAGCTTTTTTTTCTCCTCTCAGAGTCTCATCCTCATGAGGTTTAATGCTGTTCTTAAGTCAACTTTGAATTTAATAAGGATTGTAATTTTGTTCTGCAAGATTTTCCATGACCCTTGTTGAATCAAATGGACATACTCAGTATTCCTTCCCAGCAGCACCACCTATTGTTGTCCCGTAATCCTTGTACTAACATCTCAGCGTCTAACTCACCTAACCTCTGGGTATCTCTGTGAAGCCCCAACACACTCTTTATGGATTTCAAGGAATAAACATTCAAAGTGGGATGATGGTCACAAGTTGTCAATTTTGTTCTACACATAAAGTGAATGCTTATAGGACCCCATGCTTTCACTTTAATTGGTGAAAAGACACTGAATGTAAAGGTAATATGGTTCAAAATACTTATGAACATTAAAAGAACATTTGATAAATAAGCAAATTATATGTGTATGTTTTTGAATTTACTACTCTCCAGGTTCTATGATTCCACCATTAAAGTCATAGTTGAACTTGAGTAGGATAATAGATATTAAATAACATTTATTTTTCTATTATAATTTTAATTGAAATATAATGTATTTATTTATCAAATAGAATTGGAATTTTTTTCTCTGTTGAGTGTAAAATCTTCTGTTTTTAAAAAGAATATTATTGGAATTTACAGATAGAAACTGAAATTCAGAAAATGTCAAACTTTCAATAATATTTTCACTTGAGTTAGGACTGAAAATTTTACATTTTTTATTTGATGTTTACATGTACTTAGATGAATGTGGGCAGTAAACTGTTTTCTGTAAGGCATTTATTTAAGCAATGCAAGCAGTAAAACTAGATGTTAACATGAAAATAGTAGGCAATATAGAAAGCATTTTGATGTGTTTTATGTCATTCAACCTTCCCTACACCTCCCTGTGGTAGCCAAGGTAGCTTCAAGTGCTTAGTCCTCTTCTTCCACTGTGATGTTCTTCTTGAGATTTTGCCCACTCGGAATAAATTACCATCTATGTTTATGCCAATAATTTGTGTATTGTGTCTTTCATATCTTTACCAACCTCTAGGAAAAAAAATGTATATTTGATGGGCCGGAGGGTTAGCTCAGTGGTTCCGGTGCCTGCCTCGCAAGCGTAAGGTCCTGAGTTTGATCCGCGGTAACCACATACAATGCTGGGTGTGGAGACTCACGCCCACCAACAATCAATGCCGCATACCACAGTGCCGGACGTGGTGGCTCACGCCTGTAATCCCAGCACTCGGGAGGCAGGGACAGGAGGGTTGTGAGTTCGAGGCTTGCCTGGGCTACACAGTGAGCTCAGAGCCAGCCTGAACTTCAAAGCAAGACCCTGTCTCAAAAAAAAAAAAATTGTATATTTAAAAGTTCTGTATCTAAATTTCAAAGCAAACTTATCATTTTTCCTGCCCAAGCTACTTATCTTAATGCCGTATCATGTGTCCATTTGCTTAAGACCTGGAAGTTACATTTGAGTCCTCTTTCCCTTTATCCCCTCTACTCGGCCAGCCATGAGGATTATATTTTCTCAATTCCTGTGAATTCTTCCCTATTTTGGGATGGCCCATCATTTCTTGTGTAGTTCATTCTGATATCTCTTACTGCTTATAATTTGACTTTCTCTGCTGCTAGAAAGATATTTCTAAAATTAAGCAGTTAGAAACTTAATGATTTCTCATTATTTTTATGGCAAAGTCTAAATTTTTCACACAGATAATAAGAAACCATTTTGAAAATATGACCATGACAAACTTCCAGTTTTTCTGTCCTGCTACTCCTGGTCATAACTAGATGTTTCTACCAGGCTAAATATTTAGTCATCCCTGTTTTTCATCCCTAATGATGACTTTATTTGCAAATCTATTATCATAACCAATCATAGTGTTCAGAGTTTAGGAGCAAAACTTCATGATCATCTATATAGACACTGAAATGACATTTTAAAAACTCAACACTCTATTAAAAATAAACTATGGATCAGCAACTATTTTACTCCTGTAGTATACATACTATCAGATGGAAGGGAGCAACTGAGTAAAGGAAGAAACAAGATTTGTGGTATTTCTTACTTAAGTCCAAACCAAGAAAAGGAACCAAAGTGTCTCAACTGTTATTTAGTAGTAAACATGACTAGCTAAGAGAAATTAGAGAAATGATATTAGAGAATTAAGAGATTAGACTCTCTGTATTAGAGATACTGTAATTATGTACCTCAAAACCCTCTTCCTAAGCACTGGAAAACTATTATAAATACATTGTAGTGAGATGGAATCTTAGTACTGTTTTCATTTGCATCTCATGAATGATCAGGGAAGTTGAACCTTTTTTCATATGTTTATTTGCTATTTTTACTTCTTTGAGAAATGTCTGGTCATTTCACATGCTTGTTTTTTAATTAGATCTTTAGTCTTGGGGGTGGGGGGAGTCCTGATTTTTAATAATTCATTATATAGTCTAGATAGCAGTCTTTTGTCTGAGGAATAATTGGCAAAAATTTTATCCCACATTGTGGGCTGTCTATTTATTGGTGTTTTCTCTTGCTATTCAAAAGCTTTTTAATACGATGAGATCACAGTTGTAGATTCTTTGTGATAGTTCTCACATGACAGAGGTTTTGTTCATAAAATCTTTCCCTATGCCAGTGTCTTCAAGAATTCTAAAGAAGGGGCCGGAGATTTAGCTCAGTGGTTTCGGCACCTGCCTCACAAACACAAGGTCCTGAGTTTGATCCCTGGTAACAACATACAATGCTGGGCATGGTGACTCATGCCCACCAGCAATCAATACCACATACCACAGTGCCGGGTGTGGTGGCTCATGCCTGTAATCCCAGCACTTGGGAGGCAGAGGCAGGAAGATTGCTGAGTTCGAGGCTTGCCTGGGCTACATAGTGCGCTCAGGGCCAGCCTGAACTACAAAGCAAGACCTTGCCTCAAAAACTGGAAAAAAAAATTCTAATGAGGACCAAAACATATAATAGATATGGAGAAATAGGAAGAAAATGTTTAAAGGCAAACAGGAACTAAAAAGAAGGGTGTGGGAAAGGAACAAAGGGAAAGAAAAAATAAGAAAAGAAGGAAAAATACAAACAAGACTTGTAATTAGGGAAGGGTGGAGGGGTTGAAACCGGAGGGAAGAGGAATGAGAAGAAAGAAGAAACAAGATATATCATGTGCAGGTACAAATTCCCAATGATGAATGTGATCATAATGTATATCTAAAATATAGTAATAAACTAATTTAAAAACTATACTGAGATACTATTTCTCATTTACCTGATTGGCTAAGATTCCAAAGCCTAAAAAATCTACTTCATTGTAGAAGTTTTAGTAGAATAATTATGCAAAAGAGTATTTCTCTCGATAGAGATGAATTTAGTATTGTTTGTATGTTGTTTTCTTCTTTTCCCTAGCTGCTTTCAGTATTTCATTCTTTTGTTGGATATCTGGAATCTTGATGATTATATGCCTGGGTGTAGATTTTTTAATCTCATGGGCTTTTGGAGTCCTATATGCCCCATTTATCTGTATGTCCAATTTTTTTCCTTTTCCTGTGAAGTTTTCTGCCATTATATCTGTAAACAGTTTTTTGATGTCTTTTGCACGGTCTCCTGCTTCTTCACTGACTCCGATCAGCCTTATGTTATTCTTCTTTGAGTCATCTAGGAACTCTTGGACTGATTTCTCACGGCCCCTTGCCATTTTTCCAAAAGTTACTCCTTTCCTGTTCATTGGCTGTGAGCCTGTCTTCTAGGTCTGAAATTTGGTTTTCAGCTTCATTCATCCTGCTTTGCAAACTTTCATTCTCGTTTTTGGTCACCCGCACCTCTGCTTAATGCTCTTTATAATGTTCCATTGCTTTTGTTATCTGAGCTTCTGTGGTAATCCTGATCTCTTCTTTAATGAAGTCCTTCACTGACTGTGGACAGCATCTCTGCTTTCATCTCAGAGATCAGTTCTGATTTCCGTTTTAGTAGATTCTGCTTTTGTTACCAGTTCAGAGAGTCCTGGAGGTTGAGCTTCATTTTGCTCCATTTCCCTTTTCCCTGAATTCCCCTGTGGTGGGGATCTTTGGGCCTGGGTTTTTGAATATTTTCTCATCTCTGCTGTGCTGGTGAAGACTGTAAATCACTGCACAACCTAAGTGGTGCCTACCCAGACTCGTGCACAGGAATGGAGCTCCCAGGAGGCTTCTGGCCTGAGTCCAATGGCGGATGGGCCAGAATCGCTTGGGGTGGAGGGATGTCCCTCGGGGCAGCTGGCCTGGGTCTGGTGGCAGGAGGGCTGCTTGCAGGTGGTGGAAGTCACTGCGCAGCCTCCGCTGGGCGTACCCAGACTCACCCAGGGGGACTGGAGCTCGCAAGGGGTGTCTAACCAGAGTCCAGAGGGCAGGCTGCTTCCCGGCAGCGGAAGTCACTGCAAGGCCTCTGCGGCGCTTACCCGGACTCATGAATTTAGTACTGTTAAACAAAACTGAATATATATTTACTCTTCAATCAATCAATACTACCTGTAGAAAATTGTTCTAAAAATGTAAATTGCGTAATCAAGACTGTTCTTTCACAAAATGACTTGTAAGCAGTAGAAGATGAAATAGCTTACATATCAGTAAACTAGAATACATTGATCTATAGACAACAGGGCCTGTTTTGTGTGACAAAGGATTTCTAAATTCTTATTTTTATTATATTAAATAGGAATAATTATAATGGTTATTGGCTAATGAAGCACCAATTTCCTAAAATATTGTAAATAATTTATATTGTTATAAATTTATCAGCTGGGGATTTAGCTCAGTGTTTCTGATGTCTTCCTGGCAAGCACAAGGTCTCGAGTTTGATCTCTGGTACCTCATACCACAATTCCAGGTGTGGTGGTTCACGCCTGTAACCCCAACACTCGGGCAGGAGGCAGGAGGATTGCTGAGTTTGAGGCTTGACTGGGCTACATACTGAGTTCAGGGCCAACCTGAACTACAAAGTGAGACCCTGTCTCAAAAACTTTAAAAAATAATTATCACGTAAAGATGTAAAATGTCTACAGATTCCACTTCTTCAATAACTAAATAATGAGAATGGTTAATTAATATTGCTAACATTCACCTAATAATGGTGTCTTATGGGTGAACATGGTTTTTCTTAACTTAAGGAGCAGCATGGATGCAAATGTTCTGTTGAAAGTCCAGGCACATTTCTAACAACAGTATTTGGAGAAAGATTCAAGAAATACAGGCCAAGGTGGAAGCCCATTGTTGAGTCAACAGTGAGCAGATATGAAGCAAACTTGAGCAAGTTTCATCTCCTTTCTGCTTTCCAGTCTAACTGGCGCCTCCTGTTGGATGTAGGAGGTTAAACAGAAAGTTGACCTGCAGGATCATAACCCCAGCAGGACAAAAGAGGGGTAGAATTTTCAAACAAAATAATGTAGGTAAATCATTGCGGAATTACAAAGTGCCATTCATGGGTACAAAATTAGTGCTGTTACAGCACTTGGGAGGCAGAGACAGGAGGATTGCTGAGTTCACGGTGGCTTGCCTGGGCACCATAGTGAGCTCAGGGCCAGCCTGAACTACAAAGCAAGACCCTGTCTCCAAAAAGAAAAAAAAAAAAAAAATTAGTGCTGTTATACTATAATTTCACTCTTTTTTTTTTTTTTTTTTTTTTTTTTTTGAGACAAGGTCTCACTTAGTAGTTCAGGCTGGCCCTGAGCTCACTATGTAGCCCAGGTAAGCCTCAAATACAGCAATCCTCCTGCCTCTGCCTCCTGAGTTCTGGGATTACAAGTGTGAACCACCACACCCAGCACCATGGTATGTGGTACTGATTGCTGGTGGGCGTGAGTCACCATGCCCAGTATTGTTTTATGTGGTTACCAGGATCAAACCAGGGACCTTGTGCTTGCTAGGCAGGGGCTGAAACCACTGAACTAAACCTCTGGCCAGTTGCACTCTTAACTACAACAGGCATTTGATCAGAGACCTTTTTTTTTTTTTTTTTTTTAAGACAGGGTCCTGCTTTGTAGTTCAGGCTGGCCCTGAGCTCACTATGTAGCCCAGGCAAGCCTCACAGTCAGCAATCCTCCTGTCTCTGCCTCCTGAATGCTGGGATTACAGATGTGAGCCACCACAACTGGCCAGAGATATTTTATAAATCTAAAATAGTCATGAGATAAATTATGGAAAGGTGTTTACAAGGTCTATTTATTTATTTATTTTAGTAGTATATTTATTGGCACATTTTAGGCATACTACCAGTTTTAGAAATAAAAACTTTCTATAATTTTCTTTATTTGTGCAAGTTATATTTTGGTTTAGATGCTGGGTGAATTCCATTTTTCCAAAGGCACACACATTTTCATTTGTTGTTCTGCAATTGCTTACAGAGTTTTGTGAATCCTTACAAAATTTGAATTAAGTTTTCTATCATGTCATATCTATATGTGTCTTCATGGTATTTACTGACTACATAAATGCTCTGAATTGTTATCCTATATAATTGCATGATTGATCACATTCGTGTATATCTCTACAGTATAAAACTTTTTGCATTCATTCATTCACTCATCAAGGGTAACTATGACTAATGCAGTTATAGCTTCATTTAAAACTCATTATTTGTGGTCACCAATTTAGAGATAAGAATGAAATTATGGGGATAAGTTTATAAACTGATGGCTGGAAGCCATTATGCTCTGGAATTATCCTATCGTGGTGTTGCCTATAGTGAACATGATTTTTGAAACAAAGTTTTTGAAACTAAAGCCATGCTAATAGACCTGAGTCATTTTTCATTTTAAATCCTCATATAGATACAGAAAAGGTTTGTAAGATGATTTCATGAATTTCATTAATAATATTAGATTTCACTTCCGTTAAAGTGGGGGAGTACAATTTACCATAAGAAAAAATCAATTCCGAAGACTTCTAGAAACGCAGCCTGCCTAAAATTTTTGAACACATAAATGATAACAGGTAAGTCAGCATAGCGAAATAATATATTTTTTGGAAACAGTGACAGTCCTTATTTGGAAGAATCAAACAAAAGGAAGCACTGTTTACTTGAGAAACCAAAATAATTTTAACTGTGGTAGGTGACAAGTTATAATTCTCTAAGAAAATCAGAAACTTGATTAAAATGTAAGTGGTCAGAAGAATTAAAGAAGAAAAGAGATAAAAATAATCTAAACATCCAGTGGGTTTTAGTGCATGAAAATAGTTCTAATTCATATTGATTTATCTATTTTTTGGTACTGGGGATTGAATTCTGAACCTTGCACTTGCTGGGCAGGTGAGGTACCACTGATCTACAACCTTAGTCTCCTAAGTCACATATAAGACAACGAGAATAGGTGACTTTTAATTGAAAGTTGAAATTGATTGATAGCTGGAATAGTTTTAAATGAAGACACTGTAAGTATTTGTAGCACTGTTTTTCCCTTTGTGGGATGTATGTATGTGTCCATTGTGTATATTTCTATTTTGAGACAGGGTCTCATTGTACAGGTCAGGCTGCCCTTGAACTCACTCTGTAGTCTTGGTTGGCCTTGAACTCACAGAGATGTTCCTGCTTCGGTCTCCTGAGTGCCAGGATTACAGTCCTCAGGTATCACACCTGGTTCTAGAATTTATAACTAGCCCCATTACAGTATTTATAACTGAAAACATTTTTTATCATTGAAGACATTTATGCAGAATCTATATAATATACAAGTCTGTGCTAATCACTTCAGCAGAAATGAAGTTCAGCAAGATGTCCAGGAATTTGTAATCTGACAATGTGCATAGAATTTAAAAGCAAAGGACAAAAGTGTCAAAGGCCAAGAACAAAGCAAACATGGTACTCTGAGAAATCAACAGAAAGAAAAAGCACATTAAATAAGAACAATCAGGAAAAGCTTCATAAAAAGGAGAACATGCAGGAATGTAACTGGCTAATATAATAGAGATAAATGAAAATAAAAAAAGTGGTATTTGCTTTGTATTAGTCACTGTTTTAAGCATTATATATGCTATCATTAAACTCCCAGAACAACCACAGAAAGGGTTACTCATCACATTCTACAAGCTGGAAAACTAGATCACCAGAAGTTAGACTCAAGCAGCTTAAGTCTAGAGCCCAAACTTAAGTCAGTCTATTTACTGCCTTGTAAAGAGGAGCTGTTGAAGGTAAAAGCTGAAAAATCCTACATCTCTGTTTTATGATGTGTATAGGTAATGTGGCATTTATATCTTATTCAAGTTAGCACTGATTGGTAGTAATATGATAACAATGTATATTGTCATGTTCAGTTTCAAAAGCAAATAAAAATTGCACATGTGCTTGTTCATAGCAATGACAGAATATACCATAGTAGACTCTCAGTAAGTGTTAAATTATTGAATGAATATTAAAGAAAAATATTTTTATGGGTGGAGATTGGGAGATTAATATGCAAAAGTTATTAGCTGTAGAGGATTATGGGACTTTGAGAACTTTTCCCTCTTTCTGTCATATTTAATGTTGCATATTATCAGATCATCTAGGTCTAAGTAAAAACTAGATGACTGTTTCCTTTTCATTAGCAAAGAACTAATGGATTCTTTTAAAAGGAGAGATAAATCACTTTGATATAAATGAGCAACAGAGGCTATTTAATAACACACAATATTTCTGAGAGAACCTTTCATATTTTCCACCTCTGTTTTCAGGGATGAGGAATGTGAATCAGATAGAATGATGCATATATATCATAGGTTAGGCATGCGTGATTGAGACCAGATGAGGCAATAGTACCTTTCATGCTGACTTATTTCTTTAATTTGCCCAAACTTAAGTCTTATTAATCATTTGCTAGTTTTATGTAATGGTACATTCTTCAAACAATAACTAGGGATAATAACAGAAGAAATGATAAATGAAGATGTTTGAAATGTTCAGTAACATATTGCTGATACAGTAAGGCTTTAAAATAGATTTTGACCTACTTTGGAATATTGTCTTTAACTGTATTAAAGTGTATTTTAATGACTCAAGTACCACATAAAATTGGCTCATAGTTAGTTGATTAGGAAATATCACACACATGCATGTATATTTAGCTGTGAGGCTTATTAATTCCTATATCTGGAGAACATTTTTACTAAAAAGGAGGCTTTAGGTGACAACATGTGCACATTCGATTATGTTGAGTTGACCTATGCTGTAGTTTGGTTCTTAAATGTCCCCAAAATCTCATGTGCTAAATGCATGTTTGTTCCCTAAAGTGGCTCTACAGAAGTAACATAATCTTCAAGAGGTGAGGCCTAGTGTGAGGTGTGGCTTGCATGACACTGTGGGATTTTAACCTCCTCCTCACTTACTCCGGCTTCCTGGCCATGGGGTGCACAGTTTGCTCCACCATATACTCTCACCGTGACATGCTGCTTTGTCACTGACCAAAAACAGTGACACACTTGGTCTCGGACTGGAACTTCAAAACTATGGGCTAAAGGTAAACCTGTTCTCCTCTTAAGTTAATTATCTTAGTTATTTGTTGTATGATGGAATGCTGGTTAATCAATTCTATGTACTGATTTACCATGATGTCTGTGTTTTGAATAAGACCCTGCAAAAAAAGCTCTACAGCTGGCTCAAACTGAAATGTGGTGCACTTGGATATTGGGGTTCTATGATTGGTCAGAGTCAAGGACACCTAAAATGTCTACAGCTAACAGAATACTGTGCACAGCTCTTGACAATCTCCAGTACGAGATCTTCAGTGTTTTTGAAACAAGTTTTTTTCCTCCCCTTTGAGAATCGGCTTTGGCCACCAACTTGCTACTAGTTCCTCTTAGGCAAGGGCTCTCTGATGAAGACACACCCAGGGAATATCTGACCTGAACTATAGATTTGACCAGAACAGCATAAAATTTAGTTTGCTCAGAAAAATCCATAATCAAGTGGTGGTGACATACTCGGGAAGTTGCTGGAGGAACATTAAATTATCAACAAGTGTGACACTTACTTTTGCTATTCTGATCTTTTATCTTCAACCCAGACCTGATGTCATGTGGTGGTCCCTCTGACAAGACTGAATAATAAGGCAACAATTTGAGTGTTTTGCTCCTACGTGCTTTGTATAACATGCTAGAACTAGCTAGAGTTGGACTATTGCTTCATTTCTGTTCCCTCAGAGGTGACCAAGATGAATATTGGGGAAGGAAACTCCTCCCAAGAAGAAAACTAGTGAACAATATATCTGATTATATGATATTTTTATCAGATATGATATGATTATCAGATATTATATATCTGATAATATCATATGATTATATGATATTATTTGATTCAGATCTACAGAAGTTAATTAGTAGTGATCAATAGCTTAGCAAGAGGTTCAGGAGGAAAGTAATTGAATCGATGGAATTTAGGTCTGGGAAAGGATTTATGAATAATTTCCTTAAAATGATAAAATATGTGAAGTTCCTCCACTAAAGAGTAAGACCTCATTAATCAGGTAGACAGGGTGGTTCAGTGGGATTCATCTGGTTTTTAGATACATGAACAAAATGGTAGCAATTAAAGCTTTGTGATTTCAATATTATGAGCTTCTCCTCACTAAGAGTATTTCTGTAGCTCTAAAAGGATGACCATATTGAAGACCTTAGATAAGTTAGCTTATCCTTTCAGAGTTAGCTTATGACAGATGGTGGGAGTCTGGGGAGGTAAGGCCTTTAGTATAGTCCCTCTTTCCTTGATTAGTCAGCTACTCATGGGAAATTGATAATTCTTGTCCTTCTTATTGTAGAAGGAACAGCTGTTTATAACACTAGAATAGACTCTTAATTTTATACGATTTTGCCTTCTTTGTATTATACATATTACCTTCCCTAGACTTTTTGTCTTACTCACCAGTAAGTCTCCTATACAACACTGTTCATGACTGAGGAAGCCATTTTATGGCCAATGATGTGTAGCAAAGGGTTTGTCTCTGTAGCAGCCACTGGTTTGACTTTGTATTTTCTTGCCTTTGGCCTGTTTAGTGCCTTGCAAAAGGAGTGGGATGTAGGGTTTTGGAGATTCTTACACTGTTAGATTGGAAGCTTTGTTATACAAAGGAGTCATGTTGTATATATAAAATCATTAATTTGATATTTATTATCTAATGGTATAACTATACTAGTTACACAGCTATCTCTGCCTACTTCATTATTTTTATAGTAATGTTCTTTTTTTTTTTTTTTTGCTTTTTGGAGACAGGGTCTCGCTTTGTAGTTCAGGCTGGCCCTGAGCTCACTAAGGTACCCAGGCAAGCCGCCGCAAACTCAGCAATCCTCCTGTCTCTACCTCCCGAGTGCTGGGATTACAGGTGTGAGCCACCATGTCCAGCATTGTGGTATGTGGTATTGATTGTTGGTGGGCGTGTCTCCACGCCCAGCATTATATGTGGTTGCTGGGGATCGAACTCAGGTCCTTGAGCTTGCCAGGCAGGTGCTGGAACCACTGAGCTAACCCTCTGGCCCTATAGTAATGTTCTTAAGTGAGGCAAAAATCCAGCACTAACTGAATCAATGTTTATTATTATTTTAGGGATTGTTTTAACATGGTGTTCAAACATGGAATGTTTTATAAACTAATATCAAGTGTTTTTCACTGACACTTATTAATAAGGTTAGTACTTTAAGTAAATAAAGATATTAAGATTGTACTTAAAATGACACTTGGATTCTGATTTTTATTTTGTATAATCTTTCAGGCCAATAACCTTATATATTTTTAAGTATCCTAAATCAACACCAGATATTAAAGGTGGAAATTTTTCAAATGCCTGTCAAAAGTCTAAAAGATTACTTAGAGAAGTAGTTAGTGCTATAATATTAAGATTTTGGTAAATTTTATATTGCTTTGATTACTTTTGTAAAAGGCTGTTAGTGTCAAAACACAGCTAGCTAAAAATTTTAGCTGAGGATACTTTAAGAAAAGCAGAAAACACTTCATAATTGAACAGCTCTTTATGAGAAGTCTTCTTTAAATACCCATTGTAGGAAAATGTCAGCACGATGCAGGCATATTACTAATATTAAACAGTAAAAAGTTCTGATCTAAATAAGGTATACCTGGGATAAAGTTAGACCAAAAACTAAAAAAAAAATAGAGCAAATAACTTGAAAATATGTAACCCAGAGGTTAACATAAGCTATTTGAAAATAAGTGTATGAAATGTACAGAATTCAGAGTTAAAGGTGAATGCTACAGGCATTGAAAAAGTTTACTTTGCTTCTCTCAAAGGAGAAAAAATGCAGTTCAGTATAATCTTTTTCATAATAGGAAATAAAGTTTTAAGGGCAAATGTGTAATGACTGTAGTCCTGGAGACATATACCTGCATCCTTTCATCATGTGCATTAATGGTATATAGCTCAGCAATAAGGTGTTCTGAGCTTTGCCAGGGACTAAATCATCACCTTACATGAAAACCCCGTAATGCGTGCTCATAAGCTCAGGCTGTCCTGGAACAGGGAGCAAAGAGAATTTGATGTCTCAGTTCTACTGGTGATTAGCAGCCTTGGAGTAAATAGTTCACCTTTTTGAGCCTCCATTTATGTATGTAGAATGGACATGGACACCTGCGCTCTGTCTGATACCATGAGTTACTGTGCATCAAGTGAAAGTTCTGGAGTCAGGAGAATGAAAGGCAAATCCTAGCACACGTGTATGAAATGAATAAAGCAATGAGGGTCCATAGATGTAGGCACTTTGAATATTGTCAGGTTCTAAACAAAACTGACTTTTCCTTTGTCCTAAGCTTACAATACAATGTGAGGACATTCCGAGAACCTGTCCGGTGAAAATACTTTCTTTGTCTGGACACAGATTGTTGAAAGTAGAAATGGATACAACAGCAGCGAGTCAAGCTGGCTGCCACTTGGCCGTCACTGGACGAGGATCCCTTGGATGAGTTCTTTGCTAAGACCTCAAAGCTTCAAGAGGGACTCTGCTGTGCTTGGGGCTAATGTGTGATGGTTCTAAATGTCATGCTGCAGAAGATGAGCCCGCCTCTCTGAGAGTCAAGAAGGAAACACGTCCATGCAGAGACTGTCAGGATGTGTGATCTTCGCTATGACTTGGGCGCCATCATCATGAGAGGCTTGGTTGAGCTGGACCGTGGTCCCAGAGCTCCTGGCTATGTGAAGTATTTGCTCATCAGCTGCTGGATGATGGGGGCGTCTTGGATGCCAGTGAGGGCAGCTAGGGTGACATTCAGATGGCTGGGATAACGGCTGTCACCACTGATGTAATGTTGACTATCAGGAACTGCTTTTGTCGTACTGGTGTGTCCTGGCAAAATATTACGTCCGCGAACACAAATTCAAAAATGATAGGAGTGAAGGCCTCAGTATGTGGAGATGTGAACATGGCGAGTTCTGTGGTCAGCTGGAGACATGTGAAGATGGGAATGCTGTTCTTGTCTGGCCTGCGGTCAGGAGGAAGTGCTGACCTGTATTTTCAACCATAGAAGATGTCAGGAGCCTGGAATTTGATATGAAATTTCTTGAATTTGGAATGTTGACAGTGCATTTCATTTTTAAAAAACAATCCTGTACAGGCCAAATTAAACATAAGCATGCACTGGAATTGACCTGCTGATCTTTATTTTTCTATTCTGCTTTAGTGTAGTAGTCTGAGCCAATATGCATTTCAATTCATGGTGCCATATAAGTAGCTACAAAAGGAAACAAATGATTTCAAAGGAGAGGACAAGGAGAGGTAAGGGCCCAGGGACAAAACTCCTACACTTCGTCACATGGACTCCTGTACAATCAAGATTAGAAGAGATCACTGCATCCAAAAGTTAGAAAGTGATTGAAATGGTTCACTTTCACTAACAGAGGTGACAGCTACCTCCACAGGCTAGAGGGTGCCGGAGTTAGGTGAGGCTCACATCGGGTGTGCTCTGCTGGAGTAGGTACTGTCCGCTCATTCATTCCTGCCTCTCGTCTGCAGAGAATTCCCTCCACTCATTTTGTTAAGAGATTTGCAGGGACATGATAATAGACCTATCTTCACCATGTGCAATATTAATTTTTGAGGAATACAATTTTTGGCATCAAATCATTGTAAAATTCCTAAAGGGGGGGATGAAAGATTTGAAGAGCAACATAAAATGTTTTGATACTCCTTTGGATGATTTAAGATTCTCCATTTGGCTCCTATTGCAGGCAGCTGAGAAATACCAGTTTGCTGACCCACGTTTGGGTGGTGGAGCAAGTGTCATTCTTTAAGGTAAGGAGCCATCCAGAGATCTGTGTGTCTTTGGGGAGAAAATGGAAACAGAGAAGACAAATAATTGCCTCACAGTCCAATCCTCGGTACATCCCAGGATGATTGGGAAGAAGAAGGCTGTGCGCCGTGGGTGGAGAAGCAGTTTGGGGCTGACCTGGAAATGCCCAGGAGGGCATTCAGCCACGAAAGCCCTGAGCTCTGCCCCAACTTGGCCAACCTCTGAAACATTTACTTCTTCATTCTCTTTGTGACCCAACTTTAGTATACACTTAGGAGACTAACAGTGCTAATAATGCTACAAGATAAAGTTAGTGGGGCTTTAGGACATCAGTCATGTGCAATCTGTTGGTTTTTATTTATAACCAAATGTCATCCCTCCCATATGCAGATACTTGAGAACAGTCATCATATGCAACTAGAATTTCTTTTAGAAAGATCCTTTCAGTGCTGTGAAATCCAGATCTTGCTCAGACTAGGGAAACAGAGCGATAAAATGAAAGCGAAGAACCCCCTCCTCTAGGACAGGCTCTTCCCCTGATGAGAGCTGTGACCTTGGCCAAGTCGTTTCAACACGCTGGGTTTCAGAATCTTTCTTGGTGAAATGAGGAGCTATAGTGACTTTTTTCCCCTTTTGTCACTATCTATATAGTGATAGTCCTTTTGAGGACAGAAAGGACCATGTGTTCTATACGTGAGGCCGGAGGTAGAATTTGTGCAGACTCCAGAGTTCACCAACCGAGGAGATGAAGATGATTTTGCAGTGAGATGTATGGCTGAGACGTGGCCTGAGGTCCCCATGTGTAAGCGAAGTGTAGTACAGCCTGGAGCTTAACTGGTAATTAACAGGGTCACTCTGAGGCAGCAGATTGGAGGAAACTAGGGAGACAAACACCGGGAGATACAAAGTCTGATGTTTAGCGCATGCTGCTAGTAGGTAGAATGAAAGGTGATTTTAGTTATTTCTTGCTGAGTTACTCTGAAGTACATCAGCCTATTCCCAAGTGAAAGCAGTTTAAGAATTCAGTAAAATTAAATGCAAGCAAGGGGTATGCATGCTCTTTTCTGGGCTGTCAATATGAGTCTCTGTGATTCCACTGGTAGGGAGAGGGAGTCCGAGTTTCCCATAGGAAAGGACTGGAGAGTGGGAGCACCTCCGCTATATTCTAAGGTTGGGAAGGTATAGTAGTCAACATCAGAAATGCTTCCAAGTGTGGAAACAGTCATGTACATTGACTACTTTTCCTTTAAGACTGGAAGGCTTAGATCACCTTAGCTCTCAACCCTATATACTTCCGTCTGCCTGGTAACCACATACTTGGAATCCAGAATTAAAGAACATCCAAGTGTTTGGTTCTAGCTGAGTCTTCCACACAGCCATACAGACCCTGTGGGTCATGGGGATTTAGACTTAGCTCCTGCTTCACTGGCTTCCTGCTCCTCTGCTGACTTTGGGTGTCTAAGACAACTGTACCGGGGGCCTCTTTCTCCTGTCCTCATCTTCATTGTATACTTTGGGCTCTGCCAACCTTCCTGTCCCTGTGCCTACGGCTCCTGGATCCCATGGCTTTTGCTCAGCTTCAGCTTGTGGTTCAAGCCAAGAGCTTCCTTTCCATGTCATAGGGAGAAGGCACAGGCTGAGGGGCTGACCAACCATTCCGATGTGCCCGTGATTGGAAGTTTGAAAACTTGAAAGTCCCAGGCAAACCCCGGATCCATTTGTCACCCTAGAAGGGGGAGAAAGAGGAAATGCAGAATTTCAAACCAAGTGTGGAATATTTACACAAAATCCCACCCCTTTACACTAAAAAGATTAACCTTCTTTTAGCATATTTCCTAGGACCTCAGAAGAAACTCTGTCTCTTTGTTTGCCTTAGAAAATATGTTTGCATTAAAACCCTGTAATAAATCCTTTTCTGCTTGAAGCAGCTCCAGCAGATTTTCTTCCCTGCAACTGAACTGTACCTGACTTAGTACCACATGTGTGTTTATGCCAAGGAGATTTCTCTAACGAGCTAAAAATCATTTGAAGAGATCTTGCATCTGGGAGTTCTGTGGGGTTTCTCCCCGGTCAGGCCTTTTCTTCTCATCCTTTGACAGCAATGGCTTGATTTTGCTTCAGCTAATCAACTCAGCCCCAGACTTGGTCTAAGCAGAGCTGAAGTTGCAGTCAGGTTTGGATCACAAAGGCTTTTCTCTTTCCGGCGGGAGTGATGGTTAAGGACTCGGCACGTGACCCAAGAGGGCTAATGAGGCTTATCTTTTGGAGATTTTACTTGAGCTACTGAGAAAAAAAAATTTGTTTTTGTTATGTATGAATCTTGCAGAGACAATCGACAAAATGCTGGCTTGGGAATGAAGAAAATTGTTGCAAAGACAGAAAGAGACTGCTGGCAAACTGCATTTTCGAAACTTCCAGATCTTCCTGAGGTGACTTTGGTGTCGCAGAAGTCAGCCTTGCTCCTCTGATTTACTTAAGTGAGTTTTTGTTGTTTTTCTGCCACCAGACATTAGGAAAATACCAAATTACTCCACATGACAAAATTAAAATCTATAAACATACAGACTTAGGATGTGTTGGCCATGAAATGTTTCAGTTGTTTAAATATGTGATTTACATTTAGTGTGTAATTCAATTGCAAATATTTGATTGAACGTAGGTACCTCCAGGAGCACAGGGCATAAAATGAGAGGAACTGGTATAGCTCTTTCTCTTAGTTTGACACCACTTCTCACGAGCTTGATGCCTGGACCATGTCACTTAACCTCTGTTGCTTTTGCCTCATCTGATAAATGTAGATAATAGCAGTAATTGCCCCGTATAGTCACTGCATGTAGAGGGCTGAAGCAGCTAGGACAGCAGCCTGACACTTTAATTGAGTGTTAGTGCTGACTGATAAGTAATGAACTCATGTTAATTATCTTTTTAATCTCATTTTAAATTATCTTAATGTAGTAGTTTTTAGACAGTTTAGATAAGACATGTAGCATCACATAGAAACAACTACATAAAACGCTTAAGCATAAAAAGTGTTTGAAGCAATTATGTAAATAAGTAGCCATAGGAGAAAGGCCAGAGTGTACCACAAAAGATAAAACATTATTTTTATGTGTGGTCAGGTTTTTAATACTGTTTTCCCTTAAAATACCTAGTTATAATTATCAGTTACACATTAGTAATTTATTACAAAGATAACATACAAGTGAATTTCAGAGAGCTAATTTAAAAACCATCTTGGTTAGGATAAAGATTGCCACTTGGTAATAGTAAACAACTCCATAAACAGTGTAATAGTTCACGAGTTACTTTCAAAGAGGAGTCAAAAGAGTAGAAATGAGTTACATATCCAAAGTGAAAGATATGGTGTTTCAATTAAGATTCAAGTTGACTTTTTAAAGTGTTGTTCAAGTCAAATGCTACCCTATGTCAATTGCTTCCAGCTGCTGAATGAGTTTGTAAAATTATAGGCCCTTATAACAACAGAGCCTGAAACGCTTCTTAATTTCACTTTTAGAACATAGAAAATAAATTACAAACAGCAGCAAAGTGTATCAAAATAATAAACAATAAATAATAAGTGAATGATCCTATTTCTCCCGCTGAAGAAATATGTGTAAAGCCTGAACTATGCATGTAAACTTTTATTTATTTCTTCATTTTTAAATTTCAGCTTATTATTTCATGTGTGCAGTACATAAGGTTTGCATTCTATGTGAGGACTCTGTGCCATGCACAGTACATTGGACTCTCTTCTGCTGTTCCCTTCTCTTCACCTTGAGACCGTAAGACTAGGTGAAATGAGTCAGATACACAAGTTTAAATATCACATGTCTTATACAAGAAACCCAGGGTAAAAAGAAAAAGAAAAAGGAAAGATAAATAACAGAAAGTAGGGAGATAGGTTCTTCTCAAGGCCTAGGGGATGAGGGTTAAAGAAAGGAATTAGGGCGTGTTGTACAAAAGTACCAACTCCACACAAAGAGTGCCAGCATTATGTTGAATGCACCCAAAAAGGAAAATGATCAAGAGATGTGTATGTGAACTTTCATGGCCAACTACCAATTATTTTCAATGCTATCTTTATTCTTTCTGTCATTTTTAGTACAAAATTTGCATATATTTAGTACAAACATTGCTTTGAAGGAAAATTATAGCTTGTTTTCATGTAAAAATAAGAAGATGTTGCGATGTTTCAACACCAAGAAACATTGTTAACAGTTTTAATTTGTGCTATTATAATGTTACAAGAACTTTTCTGATAGACATATTATAGAATGGGAAAAAAACAATAGATATTTTCAATGGTCCTGCATTACCCCTATTGCCTTGCTAGGTAAACGCTTCAAGTTTCAAAGGGAAGTTAAATGATATCTTAAACAAGTGTACACATACAAAAATTTCTTACAGAATCCAGTGGTCTCAGGTTGAATTGGGGGAAAAAAAAGGTTCATTGCTGGCAGGGACTTATTCCACATTTTTCATTTCTGTTTGTAATTCTTGTCATCTTTGTTTCTTACGCTTTGGCCAAAAAGAGCGTGTCATATTTATTAGACCAGGTTACAATAAACATTATGCATTATGGTGAACCAAAGAGTGATTTATTGATAATTTGTCACTTATATTTATGAAAATGCGGACCCCAGAGCTGCAGAGCTGGTAAATCACACCCCGCAGCCTCCCCGCTGGGCCCTCCTCTCCCCACCGCCCCAGCGCTCTCTGTGCACCGAGCCCGCCGATGGCTCTGGTAGCTCAGTGCTTGCTCACACAAGGGAGAAGAACAACCATCAGAGGCTCTTTGTATGTCAGTGTGCTTTAAATTTAAGTCTCAACTTGAAGAAATAATAAACTGGTGAAATATAATTAAATATGAGGTTTCAACTTAATGAGGCCAGAGAAGGGGCAAGCATGTAAAAGGCACAGTAGATTGTGTCGATGTTTTGTGAGTTTATTTACAACGAGCCAGCTGTCCAGAACTTTCACAGTGTCCAGATGCAGGCAGCTGTTAATGCTTTGCTGCTGAAGAAACGGAGGTTCAGAGTTCACGCGGATCCACTTGTTCTAGACTAGTGATGCTCAAGATGCCTCCGCGGAGCGGTGGCCTCCAGTTACATCCCAGAGTCAAGATGGTCACGGTGTTCGCTCGCTTCTTGCTGCGCACTTATCTCTCCCGGCAGCCGCTCCAGCCGCAAGCTGCCCACTCGGCCTAATGTGTTTATCTGCCATGGCGATGTCAGCAGAACCCAGCAAATCTAATATTCCTGCTCAAGCGGAGTTGCTGGTGCTCTTTGTTTGTAAGAATAGGCCCTGTATCGTGCTCCCAGCTGCTTCCTCTAGATACGTAGACAGGGCTTTGTGTTTGGAGTTCCCTTTAGACGGGACTTGGGCCATGAACAAAGCACCTACCTATCTTACTTCAACCTATTTTTTCCCTTTACAAAAAAAAATCTAACTCCAGTGTGTTTTTTTCCACAGATGTGACTAAAACTACCCTTTTTCCATTTGCCCAATTCTCTTGAATGTACAATGTTTACAGCAATATTATTAATGCATCTTTTTCAAGAAATAGTTGAGTGAAAGAAATTAGATTTTTAAAATACAGTTGAGATAGAAGGACATTTCTTAAATGTAATTCTCTAGGTTTAAGGAACTGAGCATATAAAACATGTCTATTATACCTGCCTGACATAGAATCATGTCATATGTGCTATTCTGCAATGTTTGAAGTTTTTGTTTGTAGAGTCATTAATCACTATGTTTCAAGTTCCAAATATTTTCTTGTGATCCAGTGAGAAATGTATGATAGATTGGAGACCAGTCATAACTTGCCATGGTTACAGTTTTAGGTTTCTACTGCAGATCTTTATGTGTTTCATGGAGAAATGTTGACTGAATTTAAAATCAGAATATATTTGAGTCAAGATAGTTGGGAGCATATTAAGGAAAACGTAGCACATGTAGTTTTCATCATGATGTTAGGGGTATTAATGTAATGTTTTCTCATTTATATACGAGCTGTGCATATCAAGCTGTTTCTAGCTGAGTCTTATTTACTTTTTTATGCACAATGGTTTTGTAACAACTTTTGGAGTCATCTTTGATTAACATATTATTTTATATGTAATTTATTTAACTTTTTAATTTTAGACAGTAAAAGATTTTCTATTTGTGTTATGTAATAAAATTGTTCATTTTTTTCAGTTTTTACTTTTTACTATTTTTTATTTATTACATTATTATCACATTTCTTGTTGGTATGCAGGTAACATCTCAATTATATTTTAGCCCCTTTCCCTTTCTCCATTTCTGAATTACCTTCCCACTTGCAAATAAAAATATTTCCTTACTTTATGCTATCATTTATTTTG
Source organism: Thryonomys swinderianus (assembly GCA_004025085.1). NCBI lineage: Eukaryota > Metazoa > Chordata > Mammalia > Rodentia > Thryonomyidae > Thryonomys > Thryonomys swinderianus. Next base: position 24,338 of record PVIC010023847.1, read on the forward strand.
CTCTATATTCATCTCTTGAGTTATTCACATAAGATAAACCATGTAATATTTAACCTGCTGTGTGATTTATTCACTTGGCATTACAGTCTCAAGGTACACCCACTTTCCTACAAATGACCCAAGTTTACTTTATTTAAGACAAAGCAATGCTCCATCATATATTATTACCACAGTTTCTTTATTCATTCATCTGCTGACGGACATACAGGTGGCTAAGATTTAGCTATCATGAATTAAATTCTATTGTTATAAACATGAGTAGGCATCTATCAATGTAGCATAATGTTTTTAACTCTTAGGAAGATAACCTGGGAGGGGAGCACCTGGATCAAATGGAATTTCTAGTTTTAGGATTTTTTTGGGGGAAGAATCTCCACATTGATTTCCATAATGACTGTAGTAGCCAATATTTTCTTCAAGAATGTACAAGATTTCTTTTTTTTCCTTCAGTCTTGCCAGGGTTTGTCATTATTTGTTTTTTTTAATTGAATTCTTTATTGGTACAATTTATATACATCTCAGAATCACATATAACATTGGGGAATTTGTACCAGTATATGACACAAGTTAATTCTCATTTTTACCCATATCCCTACCCACCCACACCTTCTTCCCCATTTATACATGCTCTTTTTGCTTTCTGTATCATATTTATTCCTTCCCCTCATCACGTTCGCACACCAAGTTTCCTATATAAATATTCCACTCTATAAAAGCTGTCATACTTTCTAGAGCTCATTTGCATCTACAGGTGTTCATGCCAAAGAGAAGATCCGGAAATTGTCTATCTGTGACCTATTGATTTCACTCATTAGTATATCCTCCAGGTGTCTCCATTTGCACCTAAATAGATCGATCTTGTCATTCTTTATGGCAGAGTAATACTCCATTTTATAAAAAAACCACATCTTCTTTATCCACTCTCCAGTTGATGGACATTTGGGTTGTTTCCAAGATTGAGCTATCACGAACTGAGCTGCTATGAATAAGGGTGTACATCTGTCTTTCCAATGTGAGTTTTAAATTCTTTTGGCTATATTCCTAGCAGGGGGATAGCAGGGTCAAATGGGACCCCTAGTCCTAGTTTTCTGAGAAATCTCCACACAGATCTCCACAGTGGTTGCACAAGTCTGCAATGCCACCAACAGTGTAGAAGGGTTCCTTTCTCCCCACAGCCACGCCTGCATTTATCATTGGTTGATTTTGTGATCGCGGCCATTCTTTGTGGAGTGAGATGAAATCTCAGTGTTTTCATTTGCATCTCTCGAATGACCAGTGATGCTGAACATTTCTTCATATGTTTCTTGGCTGCTTTGACTTCTGCCTCTGAGAAGTGTCTGTTCATTTCAGATGCCCATTTTTGAATTGGGTCTTTAAACCTGGGGAGGCTGATCTGTTTGAGTTCTTTATATATTGTAGATAATAGCCCTTTGTCTGATACACAGCTAGTAAAGATTTTTTCCCATGTTGTTGGTTGTCTTCTAGCAGTGCCAGGGACTTCTTTGGCTGTGCAGAAGCTTTTCAGTAGGATGAGATCCCATCTGTTGATTCTTTCTGCTAGTTCTTGTGCTATAGAGGATTTATTCATAAAGTCTCTGCCTAAGCCAATGACTCCAAGAGCTTTACCTAGCCTGTTTTCCAGCAGGCTTACTGTTTCTGTTTTAATGTTTAAGTCTCGTATCCACTGTGAGTTTAGTTTTGTGCATGGTGAAAGAGATAGGTCTAGCTTTAGCTTTTGGCAGGCTAAAGTCCAGTTTTTCCAGCAACATTTGTTAAAGAGTCTGTCTTTCTTCCATTGGGGATGTTTGGCTCCTTTGTCAAAGATAAAGTGGCTTACTGTATCTGGAGTTGTTTCTGGGTCTTCTAATATGATACTCTATCTAGAGGATCCTAAAAACTCAACTAAGAGCCTTCTAGACTTAATTACCAAATTTGGTAGTGTTGTTGGATACAAGGTCAATGCTCAAAAATCAACAGCCTTTGTCTACATAAACAACAGATTCACTGAAAGAGAAATTGGGGAGTCAATCCCTTTCACAGTAACACCCAGAAAAATGAAATATCTAGGAATCAACCTAACAAAGGAAGTGAAAGACCTCTACTCTGAAAACTATAGGACTCTGAAAACTGAGATAGAAAAGGAAACCAGAAAGTGGAAAGATATCCCTTGTTCCTGGGTCGGGAGAACC
>PVIC010023848.1:0-26510 GCA_004025085.1 Thryonomys swinderianus
ATACCACATGCCACAGAGCCGGGTGTGGTGGCTCACGCCTGTAATCCCAGCACTCAGGGAGGCAGAGACAGGAGGATTGCTGAGTTTGAGGCTTGCCTGGGCTACATAGTGAGCTCAGAGCCAGCCTGAACTACAAAGCAAGACCCTGTCTCAAAAAAAAAAAAAAAAAATTGGTGTGAAGCTAGGTGCAGTGGCATATGCCTGCAATCCCAGCATGGAGGGAGACTGAGGCAGGAGGATGAAAAGTTCAAATCTCAGCTGGGAAACTTAGTGAAAGCCTAGCATGGAAAAAAAAAAAAAAGGCAAGGGGATATTGCTCAGTGGGAAGGCTCTGGATTCAACTTCTAATACTGAAAGAAATAATAATAAAATAAAGTGAAAAGGGAGAGGAACCTTGATCTGTGCATATACTCATTACTCTTCAGCTTAGGTACCTTCTCTGGAGTGCTACGCAATGCCCAAAGTAAATCTGTGATTAGAAGCTGTCCTATTTGGCATATCAATGCTCTCTTTTTTTTTTTTTTTAAGGTAATGGGAATTGAATCCAAGGCCTCTGCACTGAGCTACATTCCCATCCATTTTCTACTTTGGGACAGGGTCTCACTTGATAAAACCGACAGAACTCCCAGGCTGTGCTTGAATTTGGAATCCTACTGGCTCAGTCCCAGAGTGGTAGGATTATAGGTGGTGGTCAACTAGTTACTACCCAGAGAGGGATAATCTCTTCCTGAAACAAGGGCCTCAAGTGTTCTCTAGATCATAGTGGCACTATTCAATCACTCTCACCAAAAATCTGTCTACTATCCCCAACTCTTAGGTCTAAATAATATAAAACTGCCAGATTCTTAGGCCTTAAACAGTTTAACACCTAAAGTTACAGTACCCTACCATAACCAAATACATAGGTTCAGAAGTCCCTGGGGTTAGTTTTATCCTGTGAAACTGCCAGGTACATATTGTGGAAAAATAGCTTTGAGTGGCTACAGGCCCCATAGACGGCAAGAGATCTCCAGCTGTTCAGGTTGGGTAATGTATCTGCTCACAGTCAGATCTCCAGTGGGGAGAAGGGTGGAAGAGAAGGCAAAGGGACCGGTCCAGAGGTTGGCTTTAATGCTGCCAAGAGATAATGTGTCCAGTTGATCAAATGAGCCAAGGTCTCCTGAGAAGAACCAAAAGGTCTTATTTGGGTTATTATTTAGCAGCTGAGGACTCTCATCTAAACTTGTGTGCCTCTGTATTAAACCTGCATTGGACATAACCAGAATATCTCACATTATGGAATGAATCAAACCTAAAAAAAAAGAAAATTGAGGAGTCAAAATTTAGGGAATCTGTGGCTACAGGTATGAAGAAAATGAACACTAGGTGATTTTTTTTTTTCAAAATGATGAAACATTTCCACAGAGAACATTCCCAAGTAGTCTATGTTGAGGACAAAATGCGAGGTCTCTCAAAGTCCCCATCCCTGGAGCAGATATGCTGGATCATCTCTGGGAATCAATGGAGGAAATTTTCCTGGAGAACACAACAGATTTCTTTTACTGGACACTCTCCAGCGAAGCAAAGACCTGAATAAAATAAAATGTCCCATGCATTATTAATACAGAACTGACCTCAGAAGTTGTCGATTATCCCTGTGACTTAAAAAAAAAATGTGCACTCAGGAGCTTTAAGAGACAAGGCAGAATGAATGCGAATAAGGAAACAAATGTGGAGATGAATGACAGATTCCAACATCAAGTTGCCAATGGGTGAGATGAGAGGAAGAGGGTCTTTCAGAGATGGTACTAAACTGGGACCTAAAGTTTATACCTGCCAATGGCACCAGATGATTTACCCAAATGGGCAACAAAACCTTGCAATAATTGCAGCTTTCTAGTAACCAGTCCAAATCTTGTTCTCCATTTATTAGTCAAAGGAGACAACCTGTGGAATGGCTAGGTTGTGATGGATTGGGGCGTCCCTGCTTAATCTGCTCTGTCTCATGCTGTGCAGATTGTGGGTGCTCAATAAACACTGGACAAGTGAAAAATAAATGTATTATTTTATTAGATGTAAGAGCCCAAGAGAAGAGAGGTTCCCAGGCAGGTTCTGCTCCCAGAATGCTGTCTTACTTACTAAATTGCCTTGAGAGCTAGTCTAAGGGGAAGTCCCAGGGGAAGCATGCCTGCCTCACCTCCTTAGAGCTCTAGGGCAATTCTACAGAGCATGGTTTTCAATTTATGCTGTTTGCCAAAAACTGGTACAGGGCATTTTGAAGCGCTAATACTAGATTTCACAGCAATGTAATAACCCCAAAAATCCCGAAAGTGAAAGGAACTGATGGACTGCAGTGAAACAACCAAATGCTTGTCTTATTAACTTCTACCTAGCATAGTAAGTATTAAAAATGTTTGCTACAGCTGGGCGTGGTGGCTCACGCCTGTCATCCCAGCACTCGGGAGGCAGAGGCAGGAGGATTGCTGAGTTTGAGGCTTGCCTGGGCTACATAGTGAGCTGAGGGCCAGCCTGAACTACAAAGCGAGACCCTGTCTCAAAAAAAAAAAAAAGTTTGCTAAATAAAGGGTGATGTGGAGAGACTGCTATACATTTAAACAGCTGACTGGGGCACTAAAACCATGTGGGATACTGATAACTTGAGTGGTTCAGGTTGAAGTTGATAAGGAGTAGAAGGTCATGGGGAAGCTGTTCCAAATTAAAGCTTTCCTAGGGTTGTTGGAATATTAGTGTGAAATAAAGATGCCATGTTGCATCCTTATTCTCTAGAAAGAAAGCTGGTCCAGTCTCATTTCAGTCCTCTGGGTTTTATCCCACCCCCTGCCTACGTCTCAGAGCTGCAGCTTTCGGTCTGAGAAGAGGCCTTTGTCCCACAGCTTGGTATCAACAGTAGCTGAAAGAGAGTGGAGAAGTTTTGCTGAGTGTCTCATTCCTATCTCCCCTGGGAGCGTACCTACTTGGCTCACCCTCAGGCCACAGAATGACTCACCTCATTTGGACATCTTCCAAAATGCTTGTTTTTTGAAAGGGGGAACAATAATGGGGACACAGTGAGCTCATGGAAGGAATCACTAACCACAGAAGTTGCAGACACTGTACTGAGAAGGGAATGCATTTATAAAACAGAAATCATTACTGGTGCAGTGTGCTAGGCTTCTGATAACTGAGAATTCTCCAGACTGCTCTTTTCTAGACTGTAGAGACATCTAAAGGGTCACTATATAGCCAATGAAACCTCTCTCCTTTGCACCAGCCTCCACCACTCCAGTTTCATGGCACTTCCTGGCCCCCAGCAGGACAGGACTTTTCCATGGCTCAGGTCTTGCAATTGCTATGTACCTTTTAACAAAACGCTGATTTATCTAGAAGAAAGCTGTATTTGTTATACAAAGTAAAGAGAACAAGCATCATAGTAAAGCCAACAAGAAAGAGGGGCTGGTAGAGTCAGAAATGGTAATAGATAAGGTAGCTTCCAGCCTGAAAAAAATATGGGAGGTCAAGGCCACCATGACTTGGAGAAGGTCCTGGAACCTGGAGGGAAAAGAGATTTCTTGCTTAGTGATCACTATCTGAAAACCCCAAATGGCAATATGGAAGCCCCCACCCCTAAGAACACCCTCCTCCCCGCCAGTTAAATAACCTGCCTAGCTAAGTCTTGGAGATCTGCCCATGAAAATGGCCAACAAAGTCACAGACCCACTACCGCAACCCAGCAGCCCCACCTCATCTCACCCCTTGGAGGAACCTTTCAATTTCCAGACTACTAACATGGGACTTGGAAATCAATGATTTTATTTCTCACTCCTAATCTCTGAATTCACATTAAGCCATGGCCACCAGAGTAAAGGCTTGGTTAGTTAACACCTGGGGTATGGAGGAGCTTCAGAGTTCTACCAAAATGAAGATCTGAGAGACTTTCTTTACCCAAGCCTGTGTTGACATATGGATCTATAATTTAGTCCTAAGCAGCTCAGGCCACTAGAGGGACAGACCCCACAAGAGATGGGCAACAGAAAGCAGGACACGTACAGCCACGATGAGGAAGTCCAGCCAGCACCAGGCATTGGTGAAGAACTTGACAAACCCGTAGGCTGTCCACTTGAGCAACATCTCCAGGATGAAGATGTAGGTGAAGACCTTGTCAGCATATTCCAGGATAGTGCGAATGGTCTTCCTCTGTTCAATGTAGATGTCCTCAAAGGCCTGAAAGAGAGGCAGCAGCTGCCTGTTACAGTGTCGGAAGGTCAACGGGTGCCACGAGAGAAACTGACACTGCAGGTCTCTCCTCCCACAGCAGCTGGCTGTCATCAGCTTCCAGCCTTCCTTCCTTGGCTCCCACTGCCCCCACCCCACCCTGGACCCTCAAGTGCTGAAGATGGAACCCAGGGCTTTCTGCATACAGGGCAACTCGTACCACTATCCTTCAGGTTCGGTCCAGAGTTTTATTTTTTAGCAGCTCTCCTGAGGAATAATTTACATCCAAGCCAATTATACATTGAAATGTATAATTCAATTATACATTGAAAATTATACATTGAAATGTATAATTCACTGGTTTTTAGTATTCAGGTTTGTACATTCATCACAATTTTAGAACATTTTAATTATCTCCCAAAGGACTTCTACACCCTTCAGCTATCACTCTTGGCCTTTTCATGCACTATTCCTAGGTAACCACCAACTACTTCCTATCTCTACAGAGTTGCCTACCTGGACATTTCACGTGGCTCTCTCATCTTGTGTAAGCTCATAGCACTTTAGAAGTGTAGTGTAAATGTTCACTGATGCAGCAAATAAATCCAGAACAGGCAGCCCCCTCCCCCCAGCAAGAGCTACTATGCCATCATCCTTCGGGCCTCCTACTTTAATTCTGAGCCATTCTTGCATAAACCTTTCTCTCACTACCATTATCTTCTTCACAAAAGCTGCCCTCTTTGTCCTTGGGCTCCTCATTACTATACACTACTGTTGTCCTCAGTCTCTCTTATTCTTCAACCACATGAGTTAGTGAAACTTCCTGAGTTGTGAGTACTGTAAAGATATTTAACACTAAATCTGTCCTGGCAGAGGAGGTGACTGTTAAGCATGCTGTGTGCTTCAGTGATGAATGATAAGCACCAAAGACAAGGTGCACATAAATAACCCTGCAGCAGAGATCCGTTTGCCAATGTCAGTAGAGCGTAAAGGGAGTAGGTGGAGGAACAGCACCTCCTTTCTGCCTTGGGCAGCTGAAATGTAAAAAGTGGGAGTCCTGCGGCATCAGATGAGAGAGAAGGTCACCTGTGGAGGTTGCTAAGGGTAGAGGGGCAAGCTGGGCAGAAAGGGTGCAAGGCAATTTGTGTGCTTATCAAAAAGGGGGGTCTCAGGCTTCCTGCTGGTTTCTCTGTACCCTCTGCAGACAGCCCCTCCTCACACGCTGCCCTGGACCTTACCAGGGCACCACTGCTGAGCAGAATCATGAAGATGATGAAGGTCTCAAACCAATTGTGCTCTACAATGAGAAAGCAGGTTTTCCGCAGGATCCACCAGGACTTGCCCAGCCCTTCCTCAATGTTGACCTGGCAGCATTTGAACCGCTGGACACAACCTGGCATGAGCAGCAGCGAAAAGTCAGACCCTGAAAACTCTCCCACCCCTGACCTGCCCTTTCTTCTGCCTGCCGGGGCCCACCTAAGGCTGCCCCATTACATGGCCAGGACGACGGTGACTATCACAATGTCTGACTCGGGAATAGAGAGGGTGGTGGAGCTGGGGCTGTGCCACAAAGACTGAGAAGATACCCTAGAGGGAGCAGCGAGGGGAGAAGAGGGTGATAAGGAGTCAGGCCCAACTAAGAAGGGAGAAATCTTTGCTTTTTCCTTTTGCAGTGCTGGTGATTAAACTTAGGGCCTTACACATGCTGAGCAAATGCTCTGCTCAGCGAGCTACATCCTCAGCCTGGAAAGAGGCCTTTTAACGAAAGTGTTTGGGCTGATAGGCAAAATAATATTGGAGAACAGAAACCTGTATGTCATAACTGAGTAAGGAAACAGCACAGACTTCTAAAATGGAAGGACGGGGAGCAAAGTTCTTGAAGACGGCCATGGAGCCCCCCACCCTGGCCCAGGCAATGCCTGGGTGATGAGTTCGGTTCTGCTCTCGCCCCTCACCTTCTGTGAAGCAGGCATCTGGGTCCAAGTACTCCTCGGGCTGCTCCACAGGGACTTCTTCTACTTCCGGCTTGATATCGATGGTGCTTCCCTCAGAGGAGCTGGTGTCATCCAGTTTCTAGACATGCAAGGGAAAAGAGAGATCAAGCACCTCTAAAGCAGCATGCCCGCTCGACACTGATGACTCTTCCTCTGCTATGGAGGATGTGCCTACCAGCTGAGATCTTCTCTGTAACTCTTTTCCAGCTCATCAGCATGTAACGCATGATGGGTAAGTCCTAACCACAGGGCCCCATAGCTTCTGTCGGGATGGGATGAAAACCAAAACCCAGTTAGAGAAGACAGTGACCTACCCTAAGTCAAATACAGCCCTAGGCAGAGCTACCAATCAGGCAGACTAATGGCGGTGAAGAGCCTAAGAATTTATTTCAACCTCTTTCCCAGATCCTCCTAATGGGATGGAGCTAACCCAGAACACCTCAGGAAGCTTGGCCGTCAAGGGAAGGCCTAGCTGGACACTGGAGTGTGAAGCAGTTGTCTATGTGAACTGGGTGTTACAGAATCCGCCCCCCAAGTACAGAGCTGAACCAGTCTGGGGCTGACAGAGCCCTGTTTGCTCTCACACAGGACCAAGGCCAGTTTGTAGGCTGGGACCTTACATCTTTGCTGCCTTCTGGATCCGACTCGCTGCTAACATCTTCCGTGTTGAGGTTCTCAAAATCAGACTCGCCTACAGCAATGGGCACCCGCACCGTCAAGTTGGGATTGTTGATAAAGGACATATGGTCTTCGTCAATGATGTACTTCTCCACACTGCTGCCAATACCGCTGGTTGTGCCATTGCCATTCTTCTGGAAGTCACCGTTCCTGTGGATGTCTGCACCAGTGTGGTTGGCGATACAGTTGGCCTTCTTCTCGTACAGCTCATCCAGAGGTTTCACTTCATCCCCTTCGCGCTGCTGAAAGTGAGCCTGCATAAAGGCACGGACTTTCAGCTTGGTCCAGGCCACGCCCTTCTTGATGCGGATGACTGAGATCTGTAGGTTGTTCATCTCTCCATCATCATCTGTGGCTGCCAGGTTGTCTGCACTGAAGGAGCTCAGAAGCAAGGCCAGAAACAGATTCAGCACCTACATAAGCAGCATTAGGAAAGAGGAATAAAAAAATGTAGAATGGTATTCAGAAAAGTCATCTACTATACTAGGGGTGGCAAATTGGAAGCCAATGGAATTTATGTAACAGACTCAAAAAGCTCTTTTACGTTGTTTGGCTCATATATTATTTTGAATAGTCACATAACCTTGTAAGCATTTTTTTTTCGGTTTTGGTTTTAATACAAGTTAGTTCTTTCTTGACTCTTTTAGTTTTACAATTGTATATCTGTACCACAAAATATATTACTTCTTTTAAAATCAGAAAAAGCAAAGGTTAAACTCATTTTGTTATAAAATTCTTCAAAATCAAGAACAAAAAGGTAGATATGGATTATTAAGGAAGGTTAAAGAATCCATAGATGCCTATATTCATAGACAGACATTTTAAAGGATCCATCTTAGAAAAAATTAGACTCAGAGAGTTACATTTTAACTAATGACTAATGTACATCTGCCTGGCAATGCAAAGTCCTGAGTTCAATTCCTGATACTATGCCCTCAAAAAACAAAAACCAAATCAGTAATGTAAAACTTAAGTGTGCTTCATGTCATCTTACAGTAAGAATAAATTTTGGGATAAGAACATAGTTCAGTAGTAGAGCAAGGCCTTGGATCTGATTCACAGTACACACACATGCATACATACATGTGTGCATGTGACACATACATACACACATGCACACAATTGCTTTGCTTTCCTAACATTTATGAAAACGAAGTTGGAGCTCGGGATTTAGCTCAAGTGGTACCACGTCAACCTTGAACACACAAGGGCCCAAGTTCAATCCCCAGTACTGGAAAAAAAAAATGAAGTAACTTTGCCAGGTTATAGTGGCATAAGCCCACACTCCCAGATACTCAGGAGACTGAGTTAAGGTTAAAGCCACACAGAGATTCTATCTTAAGAAAATAAAAAAACTTTGGCACTCATGGTGACCTTTGTGTTCTATTGCATAGTCACGGGGTAAGTCGTCAGAGATAACTTTTAATTTCTTATTTTACTCTGTTGGACAATTTTATTTTTACTAAGTATGACTTTTGAATGGTGGGAGAGGTAATTTCCTGATTTACTTGTTCTTTGCTTTATCAATAGATTAAGGCAATCATTTTAGGTGGAGGTAACGAGAAGTACATAGTGGGAAAGTGCAATAGTGAGCATTAAAAAGGAACATGGCTGCCAAAATGGAGTTGGAGAAGACTTTGAAGGACAGGCTGAGGAATTTGAATTTTATTTAATTGGCCCCACTATTGTTTCTTGAGTGAAATGGTCATAGATAATGAGAGAAAGCCATTCCTTTGACACATATAGAGGAGACTGGGGCTGTTGCAAGCATCAGGTAATATATCTGTATCAGGCTGCTATGATGCCCAATCTGAGTGTGTATAAGAATCCATGGGGTGGGCTGGAGGGTTAGCTCAGTGGTTCCGGCGCCTGCCTCGCAAGCGCAAGGTCCTGAGTTCGATCCCCGGTAACCACATACAATGCTGGGTGTGGAGACCCATGCCCACCAGCTATCAATACCATATACCACAGTGCCGGGTGTGGCGGCTCACGCCTGTAATCCCAGCACTCGGGAGGCAGAGACAGGAGGATTGCTGAGTTCGAAGCTTGCCTAGGCTACACAGTGAGCTCAGAGCCAGCCTGAACTACAAAGTGAGACCCTGTCTAAAAAAAAAAAAAAAAAAAAAAGAATCCACGGGGTAGGGTATGGGATGGACGCTTATTAAGATATATATTTGCTTGGCCTACCCAAAGATTTTCACTAGTAGATCTGGTGTAGAGCCCAGAACTTGGCTGTTTTTAGTGAATGAGATTCAGATGATTATGATGTAGGTGGTTTTCAATCACATGTTTAGAAATACTGGATGAATTACATAATTGCAAAGAAAGTAATATTATCAACAAAGATGTATGTACAAAAAAATGCAAGGATGATGTGATGAAGGATGATGTGCGAACAAAGTGGCATTTGAGCTATATTAGGAACTTGCTGGGTGTCAAAAGAAAAGAGAAAGGAAAGACCCCAAAATTATAAGAACATAGAGACTAGCTAGGAAGGACTGAGCAAAGGGGAACCTGGGAAAGGGGCAGAGATGACAGATGATTTCAGTCTCATGAGCTCAAGTGTGTGGAGTGAGACACAGAGGTGTCTTTGAGACATGGAGAGGAAGGGTGGTGAGGTCAGGGCTTGAAAATGTTGATCACACTTATATTCTTGGAAGCAGACACTGTACTCACTGAAGGGCTGAAAAGGCTTAGAGGGATTAGGATAGAGGGACAGATGACTAAGAATGAAGAATGGAAGGGATTAAGGAAACATTATGGTAGCTACTTTACAGGTCAAATGAAAAAGCAGGACAGCCATAGGTGGCTCAAAGGCTTTGCTGATGGGCTTCAAAGAGAAAGGAATGAATGGGTGAGTTTATAAGGGCTCCTCTAAGTTTGTTTTCTTCCAATCCCATTTGCTCTACATTTGTAAGTGGAACCTGGAGACCTGATCCACAAGATTGTTACTGTTTTGTGGTTCTGAGGATTGAACCCAGGGCCCTCTGCACATTAGACAAGCACTCTATCACTGAGGTATAATCCCAGCCTGAGGCTGTTACTGTTCAAACTGTAGGGTGCCAATGAATCACCTGCTGAAAGAAGCAGATTCTGAACTATCATTTGGGGAATGGGGCCTAAGATTCTGCATTTGTTACATACTCTCAGGTGCTTTCATTGCTGCTCGTCTTCAGTTTATACTCTGAGGAAAAAAGACACTAAAATCTCTGCTGGAGAGTCTTCTATACACATAGGCAAGGGACAGCAGGTGGACGGATCAGTAATGCAATAAAGTGACTTCTATGTATATACATAAAATCAAACTCCAAAATGATTTAGATCAATGGTTTCCAATGGGGGGCAATTTTGCACCCCTGGGGACATTTGGCAATGTCTGCAGAAATTTTTTTTTTTTTTGAGACAGGTTCTCGTTTTGTATTTCAGGCTGGCCCTGAGCTCACTATGTAGCCCAGGCAAGCCGCCGCAAACTCAGCAATCCTCCTGTCTCTGCCTCCCGAGTGCTGGGATTACAGGCGTGAGCCACCACGCCCAGAACTGTGGTATATGGTATTGATGGCTGGTGGGCGTGAGTCTCCATGTCCAACACTGTATGTGGTTACCGGGGATCGAACTCAGGACCTTGCGCTTGTGAGGCAGGCGCTGGAACCACTGAGCTAACCCTCCGGCCCTGTCTGCAGAAATTTTTGATTATGACCGTTTGGGTGATGCTACCGGCAACTAGTAGATAAAGGCCATGATGCTGTTAAGTTCTATGATATATCAGGGCAGTCTCACAACAAAGAATTATCTAGCCCAAGATAGCAACAGAGCCAAGTTTAGGAAAATGAACACTTTTAAATGTAGTTGAAAAATCATAGACTTTGAGGTCAAATAAAAGCCCTGATATTTACCAGTTATGTGGCCTTGGAAAAACCATTTAACTTTGCTAAGTTTTTTTTTAACTACAAAAAAAGGTTACCAGTTTGTGGCATGCCACAACTTAATAGGCAATAGTATGGAAACAATCAGTCTCTCCTTCACTTGCAACTTAGAGATTCTGGCCAAGAAAGAATAAACATCAACCTACATGGAAGGTGGTGGAAGGACTAAGTAGATAAGCCTAGGAGAAGATAATTAGAGAAAAGAACAAAAATATCTACAAATTAGTACTAACCACCAAGTTGCCAATGACCATGACCATCATAAAGACAATGAGGCACATGGCCTGGCCTGCCACCTCCATGCAGTCCCACATGGTCTCAATCCACTCCCCGCACAATACTCGAAAGACAATGAGGAAGGAATGGAAAAAGTCATGCATGTGCCAGCGAGGAAGTGTACAGTCCTGGTTGATCTTGCAGACACACTCTTTGTAGCTTTTCCCAAACAGCTGCATTCCCACCACGGCAAAGATGAAGACAATAATGGCCAGCACCAGGGTCAGGTTACCCAGGGCACCCACTGAATTTCCAATAATCTTGATCAGCATGTTCAGGGTGGGCCAGGACTTGGCCAATTTGAAGACTCGAAGCTAAATAAAAACAAACAAAAACTAAATGATACTCAATCCATTTTCTTGCCACATGGCTGAAATAAAGCCATATAAAATTAGTAAGGTCAATTTAAATGTATTTAGTTCTCAGAAATTTCTAATAGTATCTCGATGAAAAGGAGAGAGACTGACACATGGATAAGTGAAATCTGATTAGTTTCACAGTAAGTGGAAACCTGAATGCTAGGGTCCTAAAATGCTTCCTCTCTTATACCTTGAGTTGATTTGTTTCTTAAAAACTCATTAACATACAGTATTCCTTTCCTTATTGATTTTTCCCTTGATTCTTTTTTTTAAAAATTGAATTCTTTTTTTTTTTTTGAGACAGGGTCTCGCTTTGTAGTTCAGGCTGGCCCTGAGCTCACTATGTAGTCCAGGCAAGCCTTGAACTCAGCAGTCCTCCTGCCTCTGCCTCCCGAGTGCTGGGATTATAGGCGTGAGCCACCACACCTGGCTAAATTGAATTCTTTATTGGTACATATATACAGTTCACAATCACACTCAACATTGGGAAATTTGTACCAGTATATGACACACGTTAATTCTCATTTTTTACCCATATTCCTATCCGCCCACAACCCCCCACTAAGGAACTTAGCAAGGAAAAATGTGATTTGTAAGCAACCAAAGGATAGTGAAAAGTGACTAGTCACCTTAAAAAAGCATGTGTTTAAAAATTCTTAAATATCTAATTCTTTTACTTGCCAAAAATACAGTACTTTGTGGGTAACAGTAAACTTTGTGGAATGTTTAGAACAACTTGGAGGAAAAAATGCAGCAGGGGAAGTTTCACATATATTGAACATCTTATAAAAATGACCTATTCTGTTATTAATTCAGAGGATAAAACTGGTACCAGTAAATCATAAAACCACCATTCTTTAATGAATGATTATAAGGTCTTGGCTAATAGTCTGAGAATTATAATGAATAAAACCTATAGTTGCTTGGCCAATGGAATGATAATAAAATCACTGTCAGATGTTATAAATCAACAAATAACACATATATAATAGGAATTTTGCTACAAGGAATCACAATGATATGAACATTTGTTTCTTAACTAAAAACTTGTCTTTTATCTGAGAGTTCAAGATTTCTCACATTTTGCATTTTGGGTACAGTTTTTTTCTGCCTCACTTCAAATTTATTCACAGTACTAGTCCTATGGCTTTTATTTTTCAATATTTATTTTTTATTTTTAAAGTTTTTTGGAGACATGCTTTCACTTTGTAGTTCAGGCTGGTCCTGGGCTCACTATGTAGCCCAGGCAAGCCTTGAACTCATCAATCCTCCTGCCTCTGCCTGCTGAGTGCTGGGATTACAGGTGTGAGCCACCCCACCCGGCTCTCAATCTTTATTTTTATAATCAAGAGAGAGCTGTTCTAAAAATGTCACTTGTGGTTGGATCCTAACCAAACAGCTGTAAGCAGAGGTTTCAGAAACTTGAAAGATGTTATTTGTGACTTGAACTGAGTGACATCTCTGCTTTACTCTGTTCTGGTTCTCTTTCTCTGATTTGCTGAATATGCTGATGACAATACCTGGAATCTTTTCAGTTGCAAGTGTTTAGTGACTAGGAGGGAAAGATCTAAGCCAGATGGATGCCAGAGAGGCAGCAGTGGGCTCTGAGGGAGACAACTCCACAGTAACCAGCTTCTCCAGGGACTCACCCTGGACATCACTTCTGCTGGT
Organism: Thryonomys swinderianus; assembly: GCA_004025085.1. Lineage (NCBI taxonomy): Eukaryota > Metazoa > Chordata > Mammalia > Rodentia > Thryonomyidae > Thryonomys > Thryonomys swinderianus. The sequence goes on from PVIC010023848.1 coordinate 13,093, forward strand.
ACTTACGGGCAGTTCTCTTGGGGATTTCATTAAAAGTCATTGAGTAATTTAAACATTAGCTTCTTCAAACATCTTAGTAAGAAATTCTTAGCTGATGATGTGGAAAATAAAGCCACTATTCAACAACTGATTTCAACAAAATTAAAAAAAACCCAAACCCAATATTTTACTCTCAATTTCTGGAAGGGGGTTGGTGCAAAAGAAGAAATGAGGAAAGAAATATTTGAACATAGGTATTCTTACCACTTGAGGAGGACATTCAGATAAACTGTCCATTAGCAAACCAAATTAGACCTTAGAAAGAACTTGGGAATACTTCACCTTTTAAATTAAGTATTATATTCTGAGAAACTTGCTAAAATTGATTTCTTTTTGATTATTGAACTTAAAAACTAATTTCTATGTTACACATTTGGCAGGGTGATTTTCATGATTTTAGGTGCTTAGTCAACTAAAAAGCCAACTGTAATTGGGAGCAGAATACCGAGGTCTTCTCTACATCATCAGGGTAAACAAAGGACTTTGTGATTAGTGGTATGACAGGAAATGTTAACAGAAATTGGAAAAATATGGAATACCAATCGGAAAGATCGCAGCACTGAAAGCCCCTCCACATCTGCTAGACTCAGTTCCATTAAACTGAGGGAGACAATAAATCCGTCAAAAATGTTCCAACCTTCTTGGAAATAATAGTAAGGATCCATGGCTATTAGCTTCAGGAACATTTCTGCTGTAAAAATTCCAGTGAAAACCTGAAAAGGGAAGCAGGAAGTCAGAAAAGGAAATCACAGAAGACATCTTAACTTTGAACACAACATGTCCAAGATGCATCAAAAGCCAGACTTGGTCTCTACATCAGAGGGTATCAATATCTAGACGTTCCTACCTGATGCAGGAAAATCTTATTTTCCATTTTTTCTTTCTTTCTTTTTCTTTTTTTGCATGATACTAGAGATTGAATCCAGGATCTGAGCTATATGTTCAGCTCTTTTCTTATTTTTAAACTGTGAGATAGGGTGTTGCTAAATTGCTAAATTTCCCAGGTTGGGCTCCAACTTGGAGTTTTCCTGCCTCAGCCTCCCAGGGTTCTGAGCTCATAGGCACATGCCTCTATGCCTGGCTTTTGTTCTTCTTTTGAGTGGGAAGACTGCAGTTTATTTATTTTAATAAATTGAGTTTATTGGTACATTTTGGGAATACACTGTGATCACATTCCTTATTGAGAATTTGTATATGTACATGATATATCTTGATTCTTATGCCTGGCACTGGTTTTAATGATGTCCTCAGCCCCAATATTCCCATCTTTGTTCCCAGAACTATTCAATTCAAGCAGGTCACAGTGCAGTTAAATAAATAATGTAATGAATATTAAAGCCACATGAGACTACTTTTAAAGAGCCAGTAGCCATTTATTTGAATGTGTCTACTTCAGATGTTTCCTTTTCAAAAGCATGCACAGAAGTAGACAGTAGTGATTACCAGAGGATGGGGAGCATAGGGAGAAAGCGAGTGGAGAAAGACTGGTCACCTGGTATATCTACTAATACTATATTTGAAATTAAAGCTGAGAAAATTTTAAGTATTTATTTTAGAGTCATAATATGCCCATTAAATATCTGTATTATGCAGAAAAACTCCTATATTTTTCTAAGAAAAAAGTAGAAGAATGGCACTTTTATCTGACATTTTTCAAATCTCTCCCATGTATTTTGGCTTAGTAAAACACAGTGAAGTTCTCTTACTGGCTTGTTTCCAGTCCACTGCGACATGTTGCATGGAGTCAAGTACAGGGAGCAAATCTGGCCCTACACAGAAATGTAGTAGGAATAGGGAGGATTTCATATATTCTGAACGGGCCTCAGAGACCTTAAGTATGTGCTACCCCTCTGAGAACGATGATAGAGAGCACAACTCTTAGGTGAAAACCTGCTAACACCCACAGGTCAGACGCTTATATACAGTTGCTGATATATTGTCTACAAATCTTTTTTATCTCCGGGAGCATATCAGAATGCAAATACGAATGGCATCTCAGGGAATACCTTAAACCCATTCTTCTCAGTTTTTTACAGTGTGATTCTTTGTTCTCCTCACTCCTTGCTGGTACTGGGGACTGAACTCAGGACCTTCATACTGAGCTACATCCCTAGTTCCTTTTTTATTTTTTAGTTTTGAGGCAGGGTTTTAAAACCAGAAAAGTCAGTCTGACACACAAAAATTTTAAAATTCTACTTGTACAAATTACCTATGTATAGAAATAGAGCCGTTATATTCTTCATGAGAATCCAGAGCCAAGTCTATATCCATGAAGTACATTCCCAGTCACTATATGTCTAGGGCCCTGATAATCTGGAGTTGTGAAAAATGAATTTGCTCTAAATAATCAGAACCAGTAAAGGAAAGTAGGATCTTAATCATTCTGCTTAGTAGTTTCAGCCTGTAATGAATATTCGTTAATAATCAATCGATAAGGTATTTCTCCTATCAACTAGAAGTGAGACATAAGAATGAAGAAAAGGAAATACAATTCTATGACACACAAAATACAATTCTATGATGCTGTACAGTATCATTTTGCTTTACCTAACCAATTTTGAGAAACTAAAGGTTTTTTTCTTTTTGCATCTTGTGTGTCTCAAGTCTCTATTCTGGTTTGTCTTTGTAGACCCCAAATATTGATAATGGGAGAGGTTCTGGAAGAATCCTTAAAACAAAGGTGTAGGAGTCATTCTGCTGCAAAGTATTGTATTTGAAGGTGGACAGGCATGTTAGCAGTGGCCATTATTCTTCTGAACAGTTAGAAAATATTTCCTTTTCTTCATTCTTATGTCTCACTTCTAGTTGATAGGAGAAATACCTTATCAATTGATTATTAACGAATATTCATTACAGGCTGAAACTACTAAGCAGAATGATTAAGATCCTACTTTCCTTTACTGGTTCTGATTATTTAGAGCAAATTCATTTTTCACAACTCCAGATTTTTTTTTTGTTTTCGTTTTTGTTTTTTGAGACAGGGTCTCGCTTTGTAGTTCAGGCTGGCCCTGAGCTCACTATGTAGCCCAGGCAAGCCTCGAACTCAGCAATCCGCCTGTCTCTGCCTCCAGAGTGCTGGGATGACAGGCGTGAGCCATCACGCCCGGCCAGAACTCCAGATTTTAAAGTCCAAACACACTCCTTCTTGGACATCATGTTTCTCACTAAGTGTAGGTACCGCTCCTTGCCTCCTTCCCTTCACTGTCATATCTAGTCCCTGCTCTGCTAAGTGTTCCCCACTCTGTCTCCATCACCAGCTGCACACCACTATCCCAGTGCATGTTCTCAGCACGGTGGTACCTTCTCTTCTTAGCACCTGGTTATGGGTTGTCTGGCCTCAGGGAGTCACTCAAGATTTGCTGCTGCTGACTTTTCTTTACTGATGGTTCTCTGCAAAGTCTTCCAAATGCTTACAAGTCTAATGCAGGTATCATTCTAGACCTCTGCAGACTCTTAAGAAACTGAAAACACATTTTTTGGTAGCCTGGTCTCTGGGTAATCTGGCTGACGGTAGGTGAAAAGGCCTCTCAAAATTCCTTGGAAATCAACTGGGTGCGGTGGTACACACTAGTGTGTACCATGCTGGGAAGCTGAGAGAGGAAAGTCTCAAGTGTTCACCCAACCTGGGACACTTACTGAGATTTTGTCTCAAAAAAAAAAAAAGATCCTTGGAAATCAAGGACTGATACTGTAAACAGGAAAGAAAGCAAGAAAGAAAGAGAGAGAGAAGGAAGGAAGGAAGGAAAGATGAAGGAATGAAGGAGGAAAGGAAGGAAGGAAAGAAAGAAAAAGAGAGAAGGAAGGAAGGGAAAAAAGGAAGGAAGGAAGGAAAGAAAGATGGAAGGACTGAAGGAGGAAAGAAAGGAGGGAAGGAAGGAAGGAAGGAAAGAGAAAGAAAGAAAGAAAGAAAGAAAGAAAGAAAGAAAGAAAGAAAGAAAGAAAGAAAGAAAGAAAGAAAGAAAGAAACCTTAGAGAAAAACAAAACTACAGGAAGAACACCATCACTGCCAGCACACCGCCAATAGATATTATCAAATCAAATTACTCTTGGCTTAACTTCTGGCTATCTCTGATATTTCTAACTAGCTTAAAATTCTGTTTGATGACAGTGGCCCTGTCACAGTGTGTGTCTGCCATGGGCAGTTCTCAGGGCAGGCAGCAGTTGCCATGGAGTGTTCTGTTTGCAGACTACAGGGATTTCCCTGGGCTGTACTCAAGGGTTTACAACACAGCTCTGAGCCTGGGGCAGCCACTAACCCCAGACACAGAGACCAGCAAGAGTCCCGAATCATCTGGGATACACAGTGGACGACAGCACAGGCTACAGGGTCTCACCAGGTAAAGGATCTTCCTGCAGTGTGTTTTTAGCATTGGAATAAAAAATGATATTATAATATGCCAATAATTTATTAGGATTTAAGTTGCAAACTGTGTATATTTGAGATGGGGGTGGGAGGAAATAGGGATGTAAGGAGAGGGGGCAGACTGTCCATTTAGAAATCATGCTCAAATTAAATGCTAGGAGCTATGCATGAACATACCCATGATGCAATTCCTGTGGAATAATGAGGCCCAGATGATCTAAAGGATTCTTTTCAACTATTTGCTGTCTATCAAAATTCAACTGCTATCTGATTTTTGTATTAAAGATGTAAAGCAGATCCTCATCAGATCATAACGACTTGGCTTTGGAACATACTGTATAATCTATTTTTTAAACGCATGCTTAACTTCTGAATAATTTAAGTATATGACTTAAGCTAATATATAAGTAAATTTGTCTGGGTGTGGTGGCATATGTCTGCAATCCCAGCATTGGAAGGCTGAAGCAGGAGGATTGTCATGAGTTTGAGCCCAGCCTGTCCTTCACAATGAATTCAAGGCCAGTTCGAACTAGAGTGAGACCTTCCTCAAAAATAAGGGGGGGTTGTAAATTTGGACCAGATCAACTAACCCAAAAAATGGACTGGAGGGGGAAACTAGCCTAAAATTAAAAATTCCCTATCAAGATATGCAAGGTGGTGTATGTTTATAATCCTAGAGCTCTGGGAGGCTGAGGCAGGAGGATTGCAAGTTCAAAGTCAGCCTCAGCAATTTAGTGAGCCTATCTCGAAAATTTAAAAAAGGGTTGGAGGGCTGGAGATTTAACTCAGTGGTTCCAGCGCCTGCCTGGCAAGTGCAAAGTCCTGAGTTTGATCCCCAGTAACCACATACAATGCTGGGCGTGGTGACTCATGCCCACCAGCAGTCAGTACCACATACCACAGTGCTGGGAGTGGTGGCTCACGCCTGTCATCCCAGCACTCAGGAGGCAGAGGCAGGAGGATTGCTGTGTTCGAGGCTCGCCTGGGCTACATAGTGAGCTCAGGGCCAGCCTGAACTACAAAGTGAGACCCTGTCTCAAAAAAAAAAAAAAAAAAAAGGGTTGGAATATAGGTCAGTGCTAAGGCCTTGGGTTCAATCCTTAGTACCAACAACAGCAAAACTAATTAAAACTGCACATCCAAAGTTCCATGTAGAATGTATGATCTGACAGTAGAGACAAGTGTAGTGTTTCTTGCCCTGAAAGAGCTACCATATATTGCAGTGGCTGTTATTTAAGGTGAAAGGGAAAGTGATTTGCTAGAGCAATGCAGGAATCAATTTGAAAAACAGAATGAGGAAAAACCCCAGAAATCTGTGGCTCAGGCTGCTGAAACCACCCCATTGTCCCTTGTTTCCCATCCTGTCACCAGGGTTGGTTTCCTGCCAATAGCTCCTAAATGACGTCTTCAAAATTCTTCAGAAAAAGCCAACAGCCAAAGGATCACAACAGTGAGCAGAAACAGCTAGTGCCATGGCATATAAAGAAACATTTATCATCCAATTAACTGCTGCTCTCTTGTCAATTAAACTCCAGTTTTTGGTCCAGAAAAAGCCGTCCTATGGGTAAAACACATTCAAATTGTAACATCAGGAGACAGTGCTCCATCTTACCAGATTTCCTACAGTCAAGACGTGTTCAAACTGTGGCGTCATAGGATGGTGCTCCATTGCCATGAACAGGGTGTTCAGTACAATGCAGATGGTGATGGCCAAGTCCACAAAAGGGTCCATAACAATCAAGTTCACAATCTCTTTCAGTTTTATCCAATAGGGGTGACACTCCCAGATGAGGAAAGTGTTGGCAAATTTATACCAACATGGTGGGCACTTTCTCTGAGACTCTTCCAACTCTGGAATAAATAAAGGACAAAAATGGTTCCTGAGTCCAGTGAGAAAACAAAGGGTACACACTTCTATCTCCTGTCCCGGTCATTATGGGTATCATCGTGAGAATGAAAAGCTTGGATGTTGATGTTCCTAAGAGCATCGGTTCTCCAGGGAGACAGGAGGCAGAGCAGTGCTCGATGCTTCCCTATCGATAATGCTCTCGTCAGAATGAAACCCACTCCAGCTCCCACAGGAGCAGACTGCGGTTAGGAGTTTGCCTTCTATGGTCTGACTTCCTGGTTTAACTGGCCTAAAACTCACAAGTTGTGTGGTCTCGGGCAAGTAAGTGCCTTCTCTGTGCTTCAGTTGCCTCAGCGGTAAAGCAGAACACAGACTATAGATTCTAGGACTAAATGAGTCAAGTTTGCTCATTTCATGAATCTGATTAAGGATGAGAGCAGTGATGATAACCTTTTAGAGAGACAAGTGCCCAGGCCCACTTATTTATCACCAAGTGCCAACACTGCAGTTCAACCTGAATACTGAGGTTTTAGTTTAGAAAAAACAACTCATACATTAACATTTTTTGTCGTACAAGGAAAACAAGTAACATGTGGGCCACAGATTCGCCACCACTGGATTAGATTAAGTGGTGCATGTAAAGCTGTGCCTGGCACAAAATTAAGTCCTCAGTGAATGGTAGATACTCTGTCCTACACTGTATCACTTAACTTTATCTGAGAAGCTACCAGAAGCACAGACTCTGGCGCCAGATGCCTGGTTCAAATATCAGACACCTGCTAACTGTGGGATCTTCACTAAGTAACTTTTTTTTCTGGAAAGTTAAATGAGCTAAAATATCTACAAAGTGATGAAGAAGAGCCTGGCATACAGTAAGTGCTCCTGAAGTATTTGTTGTTAATATTATCTTCACCAGCATAAGCAGGGTCATTAGCTAGCCACCATATGAAATATATCATGTTTTCAAACAAGTTCAAGTCCCTGTCCCTACCTTCAAAGAATTTGTAATACACAGTTCAGTTAGGAATAGAAGTCATATTTCTAATCTCCATTTGCTTTTCCTTCTTTTCTCTTCCTGTCTCCTTCATCTTTTCCTTCTCATTCCCTCTGAAGTTTCTTCCATGTTCCCTCCTTTGGGATATTCTTTTCTTTTATCTTTCTCTGACTTTGTCTCTTTCAAATGCAACACCTGTTTTGTTTAGACAAGATCTCACACAACCACATCACCTAAATAGATAATTCTGGCTGCAGCAAGAATAGGAGCTTGAAACGCAGTCCAACTGACTTCTTCAAGCCCTCACTCAAATGCTAGGACTCTCATCACACAGACTGAAAGATCACTGGGCTAAACAGTCTCTAAGGACACTTATAAAGCAAAGATTATAAAGAATGACTAGACAGTAAAGGCAGCCACTCAGCTGACGTGAGGTCTTAGGTAAGTAACAAAGCTCTTCTCAAATTACATATGAAACGTAATAGTAGGAATTAAAAATATCCAAGGACCTTGACATAAAGAGATACTTCTACGAGGCACAACTTTGAAAACCTGTCAGAATAACCCTGGTAAGTGAGGTATTTCTTTGGGATCAACTCTAACAACTTCCCTTTCCCTGCCCTATTTTGCTAACAAAACCATAACCACTTAGGGAATTAAAAGAAAGTTTCCCAATATTTTCCCTCAAATAAGATGGCTGCCCTACACCATTTCTCCTTTCCCTTCTTCCAACCAGCTGGCTGGTGCCCATGGTGATGGCTTTATTTGAGATGGGGTGGTTTTGCTTGGGTATCTGATTGGCTCCCTGGTTGCTAAGAAAATGGTTGCCTTGGTGTTTCAGATTTAAGGGCCATAGTAAGCGCCACGTGGGAGTCTGCGTGGGAAAGGAAGTCTGTGAAGAAAATTCGCTTTACTTTCTTCCTTACAAGAACTCTCTACTTTCCAAGGTAAATTTAGTTTTCTTACTCAAAAAAGAAAATGAAAAGGTTCTCTTATTTCCATAAATTCTTATAGTACATATTTGGAAATTTGGTTCCGTTCCCTTTTTTATCTCCTTTCTCCAAATGTCTGCAGCTTGCTGGCACGTGGAGGTGGAAGCCATGACTGTTCACATTTCTGACATGTGACACAACTGATGTGTTGCACAATGAATGCACTAGCCTCTGAGTCTTGCCAGATGGGGGTAGGGTTTTCCAGTTCTATGGGGCACCACAAAGATTCCTACAGGGATATTAGATATCTCTTACCCACATTTACAGAGAAGGAGAGATCCCTTTGGTCCCACAGAAAATGAAACAATGTGGACCTTAAGAACTAGAAAAGATTATGAGGTAAAAAGGGAGATCCGTAAAGTAACTTGCAACTTTGCAAACTGTTACCACCCTACAGGCCTGGATGGTGAAGCGTCTGGGGTGGGAGGATGGGTTAACCAGAGGAGGTGAGATGTCTGGAGGTTTGTGAGGCTCCCTTATCTTCCTTCTGGTGTTCTCAGAGGGACTGCTGCAGGTCTCAGCCACAGGCATACTGGGAACTGTTTCCATACAAATCCACCAAGATGGTGGCTTTAGTAGACCAAAGGCAGGAAACAAAACAACTTTTAAGTACCTGTAATAGGCTGGGCAGGAAAGGTAGACACCAGACAAGCAATTGTACAGCGACCCTTGATGCTCATCAGCTGAATAAAACAATGGATGAATAATGGTAGTAACAGTCCTGCCCAGTTACTTCTAGAGAGTGTCTGAAACCATTTTACTTGAGAATCAGTAGTGTCAAATACCACCACTAATCCTCCTTACTTCTCCAACTGTTTCTCTTCTTTTGCAGTTTTCCTGCCTTGAGAAAGGAGACTTTACATGAGTTCACCTACGTCCCAGCCCCAGCCTTCTGATACAGCCCCAAAGCTTTTGCTGTGGATCCTCCTGAGTTTCATGGGTCCTGGTGAGCCTATCTGCAAGAAGACAGAGTGAGATAGGGCAGCCTGGGTTTTCTCATGACTACATACTCTGGAATTTGTTCCACTGTGGTCTCTAATCCTTTAGGCAGCCTTCCTAAGAGGCTGCTTCTTTGTTTTTTTTTTTTGAAACAGGATCTCGCTTTGTAGTTCAGGCTGGCTCTGAGCTCACTGTGTAGCCCAGGCAAGCCTCGAACTCAGCAATCCTCCTGCCTCTGCCTCCCGAGTGCTGGGATTACAGGCGTGAGCCACCACGCCTGGCTGCTTCTTTGGTTTTGAGAAAGTAATTATTTAAATCTTTGGATTAAAATAACATTAAGTGGTCCTAACTGGAAGTCTAGGAAGCTGGAATAATTATTCATTCAATGCTAGCTTTTAATGTAGCAAGTAATAAATACAGAGGGACCAACAGTTAAATAGGAATGGATCTTTCTTAATGTTCTTTAATTCTCTCTCCTATTCAGATCCACTCATCATGGCTCTTTGCTTCTGACAGTTCCATTCCATCAACTTTAACTGAAGGCTGAAATACAAAGTGAGGGGACAGGAAGATTGTCTAAGCAGGGAAGAATAGGACAGGTACAGGATATGTGAAGATGGGGGCTTAGGAAAGGGGAAAGGAACTGGAATGTCTTGCTGTCTCTATCCTGAGTGACTCTTCATCATTCATGCAGTCATTCGTTCTTTTTTTTTGAGACAGGGTCTCGCTTTGTAGTTCAGGCTGGCCCTGAGCTCACTATGTAGCCCAGGCAAGCCTCAAACTCAGCAATCCTCCTGCCTCTGCCTCCTGAGTGTTGGGATTACAGGTGTGAGCCACCACACCCGGCACTGTGGTATGTGGTACTGACTGCTGGTGGGTGTGAGTCACCATGCCCAGTATTGTTGTATACGGTTACCAGGGATTAAACCAGGGACCTTGTGCTTGCTAGGCAGGTGTTGGAACCACTGAGCTAAATCTCTGGCCCCAATGATTTATGTTTTTAATGTGTATACTTGGTAGATAGAGGGTGGAGAAGAAGTATAGAACAGAAAGGTTAGAACAGAGAGAAGTAAAAGAAAAGATAGCCCTCACCCTCATGCCAGTATTTGTATTTAATTCAGTGAAGGGACAGAAGCTTGAGGGTTTCCAAAGAACTGTTACAGCACCAATACCCCCCACCATTCCAGACAGTCAAAAGGCAATTTGACTGGAGCTGGAGATTTAGCTTAGGGGCACTGCCCCTGCCTTGCAGATATAAGATCCTGAGTTCAATTTGCTGTACTGCAAAAAAAAAAAAAAAAAAAAAAAAAAAAGTCAGATGTATTTGAGTGTCTCCTTTTGCCAGACCCAGTGGTAGGTCACTATAATAATAAATAATTGATGTATTACATTATAGTCCTCCTGATCTGATGTCTCTGTCAATATTAAAATGTTGGAGGTCATTAGTTTTTTCTTTCTCAATTGCCATAAATACTTCGAGAGATTCTGTCTCCAAGTGAATAATGAAATTGGACAAAATTCTTCTGCTAGTGTATTATAGCCTGGGAATATTATTATGATCTGCAGTCAATTTTCTTGTGATCTCAAAGTATAAGCTATAAAGCTTAAAGATATTATATCCCTATATTCCAGTGAGATAATGACCTCAATGATAATATAGGAAAACAGGAATAAATAGCAGACAGATGAAGGCAGTTGGTCCAAAGTTCTTTTCCCTTGATACCTTTTTGAGATTAGCAGTTATAGGAGAGTCTCATTCCCTACACATATGTGGGGACAAAATCACCTCAAAGAGTTCCTTTCTAGGGATTCTCCCTCTGCTGTAAAACTGCACCCCACACACACGAAGTTTGATAATTAAACAACTCAAAAACCAATTTGTGCCATGGATAGCAGGATAATGTTAAGTGCTGCTGTCTGAGAGCCTCTAGTTACTGCTGGGTTAGTGGGTTAGCCTTGCTGTCTGAACTGTGAAAATAGCAATCTGAGGATTCGAGAATAGTGGAGATATACCATAAGGCAACTCAGCTAAATCAAAATGAATCAAATGAAGAAGATACATGCAGAATCAAGTGGGACCTTGTGAGAAAGAATCTACCATGGATTTTACCTTCGAAAAGAGCCTGAGATATACACCAGGCCCAGAGAGAGGGCTGCTACTTGTTGGGGTCCTAGGGTCTATAAGGAAAACCCTCAGCATGTCAGGGTATGTCATGGAGAAACCACCACGCCCAGAGAACCCGGCACTCATAGAAACATCCCTGCAGAAGTCTATGACACAAGAATACTGTGCTCCCCCTCAGCACAGAGCGCCTGAAGTGAGGGGACTGGCTTACCTAGGCACACACCAGAGGTACTTATGGATAGGTAGGTGTCTGGAGGAAGGAATTAGATGCAATCAAAATGCACAGTACATCCTCCCTTCAGGAAAGAGCAAAAGGACTTTAAGCAGTTAGGAAAGAAAAGGGGAAGGGATACGGTGAGGTGCAGACCATGAAGGGGATTCTGTCATTGTGTATATTCAGTGCTTCACCCACATTCTCCAACACCGCACTGTACCCTGCTGGCTCTTCAGCACTGTGATTACTCCTTCAGGCTTCTTATCTACCTGTGTGTGACACTGGCAGTAAATCTGAAGTCTTTGATTCTCTATGCAGAGCTTTGGGAAGAGAATTTGTGATCCAGTAAGATCTATTCCTAAAGCTCAGTGACAGAGTTTGCAAAATTAAGGGGACAAAACTAACAGGACAAACTACACATTTACATCTCAGCAGTGTGCCTTGGCATTATAGGATACATACCTTCTACTAGTGTATTTGTAACAACACTCATTATACTGTTGATTCTGTCTTTTCGTCCATAGGAGGCCAGCTGGTCCATGGATACTAAAAGAGATCCAGGGCCTTTCTTCTTAATTTCCACCTCTGTTGTTGCCTAAAAAAAAAAATGGTAGGGTGAGTAAAGTTTGATAAATGTAAGACAGGGCCTTACTGAACAGTCTAGTGTGAGAGGTTTGACCTTCATTACTTTTTTCTTTTAATTTGCTGTACTATCCTAGTTACTTCAAGAAGCAGAATGAAAAAAGTTGGCTATGGGTGATCCTTAGTTCTGTAGATCCGTCATTTAAGTTTATGCAAATGAACTATAATGAACCCAAGAATCTGGCTGGGACCCAAAAACATCACCTGTGTATTCTTAGCGATGCTGTCACCAGAAGTAGGTCTGAGTTTTCCTGTCCTAGTCTCATCCACAGCATTTGGCTAAAACTGGTTCATATGAGAAAATAAATCAAATTCACTTCTACTTGATATGTTATTAATGCTAAGTTCTCGATCACACTGAGCATGATAAATGCTGTTTCTTCCCTGCAGAGGCGCTCTGCCACTCTAGCAAACTGCCCCTTCTAAATGCCAAACCTGGACTAGCTAAACACTGGCAAGCTGAAGTTCTACTCCAAATCTCTTCCAAGTACTGTAAGAAAGCAGGGTAAGATTTAGTATCTTAATACATTACATTGTATGTATTTATCTTGCCATTTTATAATTTTATGAGTTAACTCATAATGTTCACATTCCCAAGCAAGTAAAATTGGCAGAAGACGTGATCAGATTGTCATAAAAATATGTTAGATGCTTTGCAGATGGGCAATACTGGTATAATACACTATAGGAATGGGCTTCTTATTGTCCTTGGCTCACGCTCTTTGTAATTATTCTACATGAGATTAGCTTAAACCTAGCTTTCTAGTACCTACATTGCCAACTGCAACATGGCACCCATGTGAAACTGGTGCTCTTTCCACGTAAAAGAGGAGAGACAGTTACTGTTCCTCAGAGGACAGGGAAAAGACACAGTTGTATGAGTCTAGAGCAGTATTATGTCTGATCAGTACCAGAATGAAGCTACCTCCCCATACCACCCCGTACTGGGGATCGAACCTACAGCCTTCACACTGAGCTACAACAGCACCCCCTTTTTTTTTTTTTTTTGAGACAGGGTCTCGCTTTGTAGTTCAGGCTGGCCCTGAGCTCACTATGGAGTCCAGGCAAGCTGCTGTGAACTCAGCAATCCTCCTGTCTCTGCCTCCCGAGTGCTGGGATTACAAGCGTGAGCCACCACACCCGGCATTGTGGTATGTGGTGTTGATTGTTGGTGGGCGTGTTTCCATGCCCAGCATTATATGTGGTTACCGGGGATCGAACTCAGGACCTTGCGCTTGCGAGGCAGGCGCCGGAACCACT
>PVIC010023849.1:0-26537 GCA_004025085.1 Thryonomys swinderianus
CACATTCCCACACCAAGTTTCCTATAGAAATATTCCACTCTATAAAAGCTGTCCTACTTTCTAGAACTCATTTGCATCTACAGGTGTTCATGCCAAAGAGAAGATCCGGGAATTGTCTATCTGTGATCTGTTGATTTCACTTATTAGTATATCCTCCAGATGTCTCCATTTGCACCTAAATGGATCGATCTTGTCATTCGATACATTTTTTAATATATTATGATCCCTAAGGCCTGAAACTATGAATCTGCTAGAGAAAACATGGGAAGCATGTCAATACATTGGTATGGCTATGATTTGAGAAATATGGCTCCCAAAGCATAAGAGATAAGCAAAAATGAACAAATGGTATTACACTCAACTAAGAGCTTCTGAAGAGCTGTGGAAGCAATCAGCAGAGTATGAGACAACCTACACAGTGGGAGAAAGTACTTTTCAACTGTTCATGTAACAAAAGATCAGCACTCATACTATACAAAGAACTACCAACTCTTAAAAGCAAAAAACTCATTTTAAAAATTATCAATGAAATTGACACGCACCAAAAAGAAACAAATTTTTAACAGAAGCTAAAAAATGTTCAATAGCACCAATCATCAGGGAAACACAAATCCAAAGCACAGTAAGTATTATCTCACCCTCACCAGAATGTTGGTATTAAAGAGTAAACACTATGGAATATGTGAAGAAAAAGGAATTCTTATTCACTTTTGGCAGGACTGTAACTTAGAATAGTCATTAAGGAGAACAGTGTAGAGGTTCTGCAAAAATAGCTTTGCCACATGGTTTAGCTATGTCAACTAAGTACATACACAGAGGAAATGAAATCAGCATATCAAAGAGATGCCTTCATGGCCATACTTACGGCTGTACTATTTACAATAACTAAGATACAAAAATCAGTCTTTCCCAACAATAGTTAAAGGAAGTGTTCATATATATATACATGTATATATGTATATATACATATATATGTATATGCGTGTATATGTATATATGCATATATGCATGTGCATATATGCATATATACATATATGTATATATGTATATATACATATATGTGTATATGCATGTATATATGTATACATACGTGCATATGCACGTACATATGTATACATCCATGCATATGCACGTATATATGTATACATATATGTATATATATTTCTTGGGCATAAAGAAGAAAATCATTTCATTTTTAGAAAATGAATTACACTGGAAGATATGTTGTATGAAATAAGACAGACTCAGAAAGACAAGTATTACTTGTTCTCTCTCATATGCTAAAATAGTTTAGATGAATAGTGATTACAAGAGTTTGGGAAGAATGAGGAGAATTTACTTGATTAACCCATCCTGTATACATATGCTGAACTATCATTCTTCACTCTCCTAATATATACAATCCCTGCATGGTGATAAAATCAAATATTAAAAACAAAAATAAAAATAAAAGTAACAGAGTTGTGGTGGTTAGTTAAAACAATAAATTTCCACTGTGGTACGTTACCTGAGATGCTGAGATTTTGTAGGCAACTGATGACAGAATGAAGCATGTTATGATGTACTCCAGATAGAATTTAACTTCTTAGAGTGTACATTTTCAAACACTATGGCCACTGACATTATCATCCAAATGATACTACCACATAATACTAATGAACATATACTTATTCTACCATCCTGATTTAAAAGTGGCTTAATATTTCTGTATTTAGGATCCTGCTAAATCAATTTAAAATTTCAAGTGCAAAACAGACGTATTATTAAAGCACAGTCACCATGTCCCTCAAAGTCTCCCAGTTTAACAGAGTTCTGAGCTTTTCTGCGCATGGAAACCCTCTGGAGCCATTATGCCCACAAGGCCTCTTAATAATGATCAGATGTTTCACATTGGATTTAATGAGTGATGAGGGAGAACAGCCAGTCCTCTATTATGCTGTGAAGTCAGATGAGAATTGGTAATCAAGAATAAAGATTAATGGACAAACCTCAATTTTCACGTAAAGTCTAAAATTAGGAAACCAATCAAATATGAAGTCTGTAGATGTTCCTCCAATGAGCTTTTAATTCACTGAGTTTTACTTATGTTGCACAAAACAACAATTTATTACTTACTGTGCCTAGGAATACTGGATTTTGTATCCTGGTATAAATTAGTGATGGACAAAAGTCCATCTATGACAATTGGTAGGTCACTCCAGGTCTTTAGTTAGAACAAGATTTTATCAGCAATCTGAGTCAAATGAGAGATTCTATTCTAAAAGAAGAGTAAGTGAAACTGTTTTAGTTCTCTCTGCTTTATCCAGAGAACATGTAAGGGACCAACGAGAAAACCTACTACAGTGTAACACAGTGGAAATGATTCTAGACTTGACAAGAGAGTCTCTGGGTTTTTATTTTGGCTCTGCTAGGAGATATCTGCTAAGGGTGAATGGATTCAACTTGTGAATCTCTCTGCAATTCTACTTCCTATTGGAGATGAAGAGATTGAATCGGGCTTTTAATGAACTCTTTTAATCCATAAGCAACACTTGTGATTTGTTTGGAAATGTGCATTAACAGAGGTAGAGAATTATAGAAACTGGTGGCTGCTGTGCTTCCACTTATGATTGCTGCAGCACACAGGGTGAGAAACTTCCCCTTTTGGTGACTTCACTAAAAACATGTAAGATGATTGATTCACAGATGTCTGCATATGTACATAATGCAGCACTTCCTTACGTGTTGTTAATACATTGGTGAATCAAAGACATAATCCTCACTCTAGAGCTTATGTTGTGGAGTTATCAGGGAGGGGGGAAAAAGCAGGGAGTGAGTTCCAAATATTTAGGGTAAATTAGCTGGACCCTTACATGCTAGCTTCAAATCCACTGGTAAAATTTATAAACTAATACACCAAGCACTCAGACCTTGAAACTGACATGCCTCTCACTAATATGACATGGCAAATTAAGTTCAGTTCACACGGATGACTTTTTAAATTAATCCACTTATACTTCCACTGTTGTTTCTCAAAAAATGGGGAAAAGAATATAATTTTTATATTTAGGAGTCTTACTGCCAGTAATAATATTGTGATCTTATTTGAAATTATTATAGGTACCTGGAAAAATAAATAAAGCAATTATATTAATGTTAAAAGCCTAGACTTTTCAGAAAAAAAGAATTACAAGTATAAAAGCAAAGAACGAAAGCCCTTTACAATATTATTTGGGAACAGCAGCAGGAAATCATGATCACTTTCCCTCTAAAACATGTTTTGTCCTGGTGTTTTTTTGCATTAAAAAGGCTTAGAAGCAATGACTATCCAGAGGCCATGAGCAATGCTGGCACCCAAATTGTGTTTCTAAATGTTATTTCTTTCCAAAAAGCATCAGAGTTCTCAGAAAAGTGGCTGATTTCAGGTCTGCAGCAGAAGAGTGAGTGAAATAAGACTGGGAATTGTGGTGTGAGAAAGCAAGGAGGCCATAAAGGCAAAGAGAGATCGTACCAGAGCAGCCAATTTTATGATGCTTCTTATTGCTACGACAGGACACTTAGGGTGCCAAAAAGAATAATGACCATCAGCAATTAAGCCCACAAAATTCAATAATTAAAAGGGAAACACAATACCCTAAAAACTGATAGAGAAGAATTTATTTTGCTCTTTTTTGAGTACTGGGAATCGAATTCAGGACAAATGAATTGTCAATAAAGGAAAAATAAGAATCTGGCTAGCAAGGAATTCTAAAGTGAGACAATCACCATTTGCAACCTTAGGAAGATAATGGGTATAGGCATAGAAAAATTATGAGAAATTGATGGGAAAAGTTAATATAAGAAGGATCAAACTGAAAGTATGATAACGCACTGATAAATTCCTTAAAATGGTATTCTATGCCTTAGGATATAGTATACAACAAGGTGTAAGATACTACTAATGAATTAATTTTACCTAAAAACCTAAACCTCAATTTAATGGAGAGTGTCTAGATTTACACACCATTCATAGCATATATAGATGAGAGAGGAGTAAGTTAAATAATGTCACAGTGAGGCAACTGGCCAAATCCGTGATACATAATATTTGTTTTGTTATACTTAGCATTTATATCATCAAGGATATTTCAAAGAATATAGGCAAGCAGTTAATGGAAGAAATACACAGGAACGGGTTAAGGTCTATTACAACCTTTCTACATGCAACAGAAGATTTTCTTTTTCTCTGAGGAATAACCTCTGTTTTGGTACATTTCCATTATGTATTCTAGGCACTTTATGTATTCTAGGCCATTAAGGTATTCTAGGCACCTTCACATATCCAAGAACCTAGGAGCTCTCTGAACCCCATTGTTCAGGGGATTGCAGGGAGGTTTTATATATAGACATGTTCAAATAGTAATCAACCTCTGTTTTCTGCATTGCCCAGAACACAGAAAAGGGTGAGAGATGATAGCCTGGGTTTTCTGGTGGCCAGTCCCATCCAGGAATCTACCAACATTCCTGTATGTGTGGCATTCCAAGGGACAGATGCCTTAATTTCTCTGATGAATCAAATGGCACAGATAAGATTAGGTGAACTCACTGAAGAGACCTAAGAGAAACGACTATCAACTACAGTTTGTTGCCTATGTTTTAATCTTGATTTAGACCAAACTATAAAAATATAAAAACTTCAAAATAACTATGGAAGATAAATATTAAATGGTATTATAGAATTTCTATGAATTTTGTTAGGACTAAAAATAGCATAGTAATTATGTAAAATATTCCTCAGTACTCAAAAATGCATACTAAGATATTTATACCCCAGCTTCATTCTCAACACACCCCCAAGCCATATGAGGTTAAATAGAACAAGATTGGCAAAATGTTGATCAAGTTTAGAGAAAGACTTGAATTTAAATCAACAACAGAAGATTTTCTTTTTCTCTGAGGAATAACCTCTGTTTTGGTACATTTCCATTATGTTGATGCACCAATTTAAAAACAAACTAACAAAGATACAATTCCACATATATCCTGTTGTCCTCATAGGAATCTTAAAATGAGTAAAGAACTATCTTCCCCAGCTTTTGGATGAGACCCTGTATTTATTTTGTCAGAATTTGTTTGCCTGTCTGATTTTAGTTTTCTTCTTGAGAAGTCTTTTCAATTTGTGTTGAATTGTGCTTTAATTTCCTGAAGTTTTGTTTAAACAGTGACTTCAGAAATTCTTTTAAGATGTAGTTTCAACCTTTAAATTTATGATCCCAAACTAATAGATAATTAATAGTTAACACATTTTATCATAGCAGAAAGAGGGGAATGTGCTCTATATGACAGAAAGCTGCTTTTGGTGCACAGAAATTTTTGTTTTTGTGGCCTGTCTCTTAGACATTGCTGATATGTTCATGTTAGTTTAGTATACAGAATTCTAAACAAACAGTCTTATATCACACAGTCTGTAAACTCACATCTGTGAGTGGGCTCCTGGTGTCCACAGCTTAGATGGGCAACAGCTAGAACTGGATTGTGATCCTAGTTCTCTTTCTAGTTCTCTTGTGGAGGAGGCTGTCTTGATGGGGGAGTGTTGATCCATGTTTTCTAAGCATCCACTATCTGCTGGGTTCTGTGCCACATGTTTCACATACATAATTTCATTAGTGATCATTAGTGGTAATAAAGGCAGTTATAGTCATTACAAATATCATTTATTGGGCACCTGCCATGCTCTCCCTGGAATATTTTCCACTTAACAGGCAAAAGCCTGGAAGTCATTATGACTATATTTAGGGGAGGTTAAATAACTTGCTCAGCTTTACTCAGTAAGCAGTGAACTCTGACTCCCAGACTCCTGGTCCCCAACCCCCATAGGCAATTTGCACCTGATTTGCATGATTATTGCCTCTCTGCATACTGTTTACACAATTTACATAACATTTAAAATTTGATGCATTTTTCTTCAAAAATACCCCCTTAACAAAGAGGCTATTACCACCTAGTATTATTTGCCATAAGTAGAAGGTAACCCTGTAAATAAACACAAGGAAATCACAATCTCTGCAGCTTGTTACTGGCTCCATCCTATGATGGAGAGTAATTTCCAAACAATTTCCTATCTGGTCTTTGATTCCCCCTGGGGTAGTGTGGGCGCCACACCTCAGGTGGGACTTTATTTAATGTCATCCACTGTGGCTGCACCTGGGCCAACCTAATAAGGATTGTAAGTCTTTGCTGTTAAATGGAAGTAGAGTAAACCTCAGTCAAACTTTGGCAGATGCAGTCCCTTTAGACATGAAAATTAAAAGAAAAATGTTTAGTTCAAGTAAATAGATCATAAAGGAGACACATAAATAGGAGTTAAATGAATGGACAGATTATGTATCTTGGCAGTAAATTTTGACCAAGTTCAGTTCTGCAGTGAAAAATAATTTGTGTGTGTGTGTGTGGTCTATATATGTGTATATATACTTACATACATGTATACACACAGATACATGTTTCATTTTGCTGCTGTCGTGTCATGTTGGCTTATGCCATGCTTATGCCTCCTATAAATTACACTTGCATACAGGCTATAGTTTTGATATACACACAAGAAGCCAATTCATAAATAAAAGGTGGAATGTCAATCATACTCATTATCTACTTGAACAATAAATATACATTTATTAAGTAGCCTGAAAATTCCTCCTGACAGTTTTGGGCTGGGAAGAGTGGTTAAGGATGTGTCAAATCTATTTAAAGAGAAAGGAGAAAACCATACTTTAATTTTTAAAATAATTCAATATGATAGCATTATAAGAACTTTGGGCTAAGATCATGAAGCCTTATCCTGGGTCCAAGATTTTTGGATACTGAAAAAATTTCAAAGCCTTCTGTTTTATGAGCAAAATTTTCTGGTTAGAAGAAAATATGGCTTGGTTGAAATAAAAGGCACTTGGTGTCTGTGAGGCCTATGTGGAAGCATGTATTTCTCCAAAAATCACATGAACTTATCTGTATGTTTATTTGCTTGGTCAGAAAGTAAGGCTCCTGACAACTTTATCAGGGGATTTTTGTAAGGCTAGAAAATAAGTGGTAAGTTATTAAGTCTAGTGATTTGTCCATTGTATCACACATGTTTATTCATAGCCAAATACTGAGTGCTGGGTACTGGAGACATAGCAGCAGACAGGGTAAGGTATGGTATTCTCAGCCAAGAAGACAGATTAAGATGATTGTATTATATGCCATAAAAGTAATTGGAAAATAAATCAAATGAGACAGATGGCAAGTGGTGGGCAGGGTTGTTAGCAAAGGTTTCCTTGAGAAAGCGTTATTTAATCTGAGACCTAACAATAAAATTGGACCAGCTATAAGCTCATCAAGAGGTGGGGGAAGGGACAGTAGCTCTCTGTGGAAGTCTGGGTAGACATGGGATGAAGTGGGGTAGTGGCAGTGCGTAAGTATCTGAATCTTATACCAAACACTCTAAGTTCTCCTAAAATAGCCTCAGGATTTAAAATCCTCAAAGCCTCTTGGCCTCCTTTTTATGAATTATTTTCTTTCAGACAAGGCTCTGGGATCAGATATGTTTCTATGACAAATGGATCTGCTTAGAATTTGATTATTATTTTCATTTAGCATTGCCTGTCCGAATTCTTTAGTAAGAAAACATTTCAGAGATACAATAACATTTTTAAAAACAGAATAAATGTTCTCTTCATCTCTTATGGAATAGGCACACAGCTGTCTCACAGGAAAGTTTAGTCAAAGAAATGAATCGCTGTATTACAGTCTGTCTACTATAAGTAACGACTGCCTTACAAGGGAAGCTATGAGAAGTGTAAGTTACTGGAATGAGACAGGACATATTCCACAAAAGAGGGCAACTCAGTTCTGACTGTTTCCTTGCAGTTCTTTCCAATGCAGGCCCAGCTGGAGAAAGAGCAAGAAAGGCCAAGCCCTCATTTTGTTTCTGAGATGGCTGAGTCACACAGGAGTCTACTCTATGCAACCTAAACTGTCAGTGGCCCGCTTACTTCTACTCTGCTACTTTTGGGGTTTCAGCCTGTGGACTCCTTTCTTTTCTAGTTGCCTCTATTGCCTGGGAGCATTGATTTCCAAAACACTGCTAGATTCTCCTTGTCTTAGATTGTTACTTAATTCATGGAAGCCAGCTGGTAATGAGAGCTGAGTCTTTATAGTTGTAGGTGCTTTTTAATAATCCTGGTATCCTTGGGATAGATTCAGAAGCAACACCGTAGAATAACCACTGGCTGGGCCTGAAATAGCCTACACAGCCCTCCCATCCTGCTCCCTTCTGTGGTGCCTTCGTGAGGTCATATGTAGAAGGATGTTCATACATCAGTACTGAATTATTCCTTTCTGCAGAGGATTGGAGCAACAGAGATCATGGAAGAGAAGATAGAAAAATACCCCTGGCTGAAAACATGAGAATTCCATGTTGGAGGGGAACATCTTGCCTTCTCTACAGTGGCCTATGAGCTGCATTATGTACACCAGGATGTGTCTTTTCCCTCCCGATGAGGGCAGAGAAAGCACCTCCACCCCATGCATACTCAGTGCTCTGCAAAGTACATTGGTACACTGTTGGCCTCAATATGTGCTTGTTGTGTTGGCTAAAAGATCAAATTATCTTCCCTGGTCTCCTGAGCCTCAGATGCCAAAAAAGTTTAAAAAGTCAGACTTGTTTCATGGAATGTAAAAACAGTTCACATATTTTAAAGATGCTTCATATGTAGTCAGCAAATTCTAGTTTTGCCTTACTAGACATATTTTAAAATTATGTATGTTTGGATTCCAAGGCAGCTAGGTTTAAAAATAATTTCAAATAATCATCATTGTAAACCAAACCATTGTAGTTTGGGGTAAAAGTTCTTTTTCCTCAGAGGAGTAACTTTGTTGACAAAAGAGTTGCTCACTCTTCATATTGAGATTGCCATAGATAGCAAAGAACAATGCTTTTAAAACATCTAAAAATCTTACTTTCGGTAAGTACTTAGAGGTAACTAGTTAATTTACTGAATAAAAAGTTGCAGAGTTATCTTAAGACTTTCACATCTTCTTTAGGTTGCGTTTCAGGGTTTCCCAGCCAGAAGGCTGTGCTCTCCGTCAGCAGAGGCTCCTGTGGGGAACTTGGGCCAAGCTGTCTGCAGGTCAGCAGAGGTTTTCTAGCACAGGCTCTCAGGGTGGAGGCTCTCAGGGCTTGAAACTTGCCACCTGAGAGCAAATGTAAGGTCTGCTCGGGACCCTTTGTAGCTTCATCCCAAATCAAACAATGGTCTCAGAAGATAATCAGATGAGTATTAGAAAACAGTGATAGCACAAGAATCCCTTCTCTTTACCTCTTGTGTGGCTTAGCTTTCTGTGCAGCAATAAGCTGTCATCACCTTCTGGGAAAGGTGGTTTATTTTGTCTTGCTCTTTGTTTTTCTTTGGTTGCTTCCTTACCAGTCCCACCAGGTAAACACCAATCCATTCTCAAAAGCCCAGGTGCTATATCTCTCCTGGGAAAGAAGCATTTTTAAGCTTTCTTCTCTCACTGCCAGGCAGGATGAATCAGTTTTATCTTTAGAAGAGGGATCAGTAAACTAGGGTCCTTGGACCAAATCTGTTCTATTGTCTGTTCCTGTATGGTTTGTGACTTAAGAATGACTTTTTACTTATTGTTTTTGTTTTTTGGTAGTACCAGGGATTTAATTTGGGCCCTTGTGCTTGCAAAGAAAGTGCAGTACCACTGAGCTACATCCCCTACAGCCCTGATTTTTACATTTTTTAAGCCAATAAATAAAAAAGGGGAAAAGATTTCATGCCATGTTAAAATGATATGAGATCCAATCAAATATCATTTGTGGTTCCTTTCCAGCTATAATGTCAGAGTTGAGTTGTGACAAAAACTATATGGAGTTCTCAAGGGATAAGCTATTTACTGTCTAGCTCTTCATAGAAAAAACTGCTAACATCTGCTCTGAGGGCAGGGATCATGACATTGTGATCATGACCTGACTTGTACTGGTACCATATGCAGGTCATTCTGTTAAACAACTCAGATGCAATACCTTGTCATTCTCAGTGGTTCTATAAGGTAGCCATTCCTATTCTTTCTATTGTTAGATGAAGAAAAGGAGGCAGGCAAAGATGTTGAGAACATCTGGATTACCTACACAGTAGTTTGTAGACTATGCTGCGAATCTAGGCGCACCTGCCTCTAGCGGGTGCTCGTGGCCAGCACATTCATCCAGCCTTCACGCCATCCAGATCCTCACAATTATCCAGGCCTTGAGGGCAGTGCCTGGTAACCTCTGTGGAAAGTTAGCTGCTTGCCCTTCTCCATTGCCCACAGTCTCATGCTTTTGAGGAAGAGATCCAATATCTCATCCTACTCAGGCAAGGCTTGCATGACTTTGGTGAGGCAGAGTGGGGGACGTAGGTGGATAAATCTCATGAGCCAGGCTCTACGCTGGCGCTGAGACAGAGACTTGAAGGAAAGAAACTCTTAAATATTTGAATCAAGAGGAAGAAAGATCTTTCTGGACCTAGAGAGTCAGAATCCTGTGTGAAGCAAAATAACAGCTACAAGGTTTCACCTGATGGCTTCACGTCCCAATGCTCTTTATTATTGTTATGTGCAAATCCTTTTTATTTATGTCTTTAAACTATATTTCATTTTATCAACTTTTTTAAAGGTAATCATTTTATTAAAAGTGATGTATATTTAGTCCATGGTGGTGACACACACCTGTAACCCTAGCACTATGGAAGGCTGAGTCAGAAGAGTCAGAAATTTGAGTTCAGCTGAAGCAACTCTGTGACTTAGTGAGAACTTATTCATAAAAAAGAGAAAGAAAGAGAGACAAAACCAAAAACGAGCTGGGATGTAGCTGAGTATAAAGGCCCTGGGTTCCATCGCTGGTATTGAAAAATAAAATTCCCCAGCATCACAAAACTGTATGTATTTAATGTATAGAATTTGTATGTTTTAGAATGTGTAGAATTAACATGTTTTCACCTACACAGACACACACTGAACCACCACTAACAAGCTGGTAAACTTACTTATCACATCCAAAACTTTCTTCCTGTGGAGAACACGGGAGATCTACCTTCCCCCAAAGCTTTCAGGACACAGCACAATATTGTGAACTACTGGGGACCCCTGAAACGTTACTGGAAACCTCTTGCCCAGTGCATGATGCAGGCCTGCAGAAAAATAAACAACTAAAAGATGGAATTAGAGAGATGGAAAGTGGGGAGCCAGGGTGAGCAACGCTAGTACAATGGACCAAGGTGCTGACTAGTCCAAGCCGCTGATTTTTGAGGGTAATTGGGATACAGGTGAGCTGTGTGCAAGGGGCGAGCTCGTGAGAATGCACAGATTGGGGACATAAGCAAGGCTCGTGAAGGGTGAGACAGCCCTCTTGAATTGGGAAAAGAATAGACAAAATAAATGGGTGTAGTTAGAACATCGTCCTTCTAGTAAGAGGGTTATAGTTACGGGAACAGAATTTTGGTGCCAGTTACTCTGACCTTGGATGTAGGCTTTGGCTGGACTCACTTCTAAAAACAAACCAGTTAGTTGTGGCTTAACTCTTTCCAGCTCTTTGGGCGTAATCGATACTACAGCCTCCTGCAGTGAACCGTGGCTGTGATGCTTTGAGGCAGCTCCCTGGAGCTCATTCACCCGGCATGTTTGTCCGAAACCTCTGTCGCTCCCCAGGGGCCACTGCTTTTGCTCCCGACAAGAAAGACCTGGTGCTGACTGAGTCCAGCCGGCGCAGGGACCGCTGCCACACGGCAAGAGTGTCTTACTCTCTCTGCACTTTTGCTGGGTCCCGCTGATGGACACTTCGTGCGTCCGCAGGGCTCCTTCAGCATTTACTACAACACTGTAAATATGAGGAGCCTTTTTATGATAAAAGGTGGTAGGGAGTCCGTGAGGAAATCAGGGGGCGGGGTCCGGGAGCGGTGAGGACATCCGCTACTTAGGTGTGGGGACTTAAAGGATTCACTGTAGTTTAGTCTATGTATTTATTCTAAAACGGGAATAATAATAAAAATACCTTGTAGGGTTGCTGTGAAAATTAAAAGATAAATCTCTTAACACAGCCTTCGTTTTATTATTAAGTTCTGAACTTGCAGCCAGCACTCCTGCCGCTGTTCCAGGGAACTTCCTCACTGTCACATTCCAGGATCTAAGTCGGAGTGTGGGAGGATAGAATGACCCAGCAGCGATGGAGTCATTACTGATGTTTGCCCATGAGCTATTTACCGAGTAGGTAAAACATTATCCAGAGATCCCTCTCAGGAACCCCTTTGGTCTCCCTTTGATTAGAATCTGGTCAGAAACTCGGTCTTTGTTCCCAAGGACCACAAGCCCACTCTGGGTCCTCTGCTCTCTGCCAGCCATGCTGTCAGTGCTGTCATTCCGGCAGGTCACAGCCAACAGCCATCTCTTCACCCACCCCAGTTTTTATTTACTTACTACTAGAGGTCAAACCCTGAATCTCATGTACGCAAACACTCGACCACTGAGCCAAGCCCCTAGGACTTTCAGTAGTTGTTCTCTTCTCCTTCTCCTTCTCCTCCTTCTTTCTTCTTCTCCTTTTTTTTTTTTTTTAATGATTTTGAGACAGGGCCTTGCTGAGTCGCCCAGGTTGGCTTTGATGCTGTGGAGTAGCTTAGATAACAGGTGTAGCTCCCAGGTTTCATCTTTCTCCGCGTTATTCTAGAAACACAAAATGCTCACCATGGGCTCTGTAAACTTGCAGTGTGGCCTTAAGCGTAACCTTGTCCTTCTTAAAGCTTGTGTGGTCTGTGACTTGGCAGCACTAGCCTCCCAGGGGAACCTTCTAGCAATATGGGGTCTCAGGCAGACTTACTGGATCAGAATCTATTTTAAGATTTCTAGGTGATTTATGTGTACATTAAAGTTTTCAAAGGGCTGTTGCAAAGCATAACTCACTTAAGAAAGCAAGATTTATCCTGGAGGAGTATGGGGCCCATCAAAGAGTCAAGGCAGAAGGTCGGTGACTCTTCCCAGGAGACCACTTGAGAATGACACATATGACAGACGCACCATATTCAGCATTAGGAAAACCCAGTTGGCCCTAGGTCTGGGTCTGAGATCTCATGATGCTCACTGGGCAGCCACCCCCAGTGCTTCCTCCTTCGAAAGACCCCAGTGCTATCAGAACATTTGGCTTGCAGTGCTGGCCTTTTTTCTAGGTTGCTTTTTAGGTTGGCTCTAACACATATTTCCTCTGGCTGCAAAAGAATCAGAAATAAATAGGATTTGGTTCTTGCAGTGTCTGAATTCACACCCAGCGTAGAGGGATGCATTAACAACAACATATTCCTTCCGAAGGCAACAGTGATAAACATCACATGTTCTTGAAGCTCTGATCATTTACAAAATGCTTTTGCATGGCTCTGTGGGCTCATTTTTAGGATAGTCAGAAAAGACTACTAGTACTGCAATGAGCGTGCATGGAGGAAAGCAGTCCAGGGAGTTCTTTGCCAAAGTATCGGATGGTCTGTGATGCTGAGTCAGGCATGTTGTGTGCTTTGGTTCATAACAATCTCAGCAACCACTGCCACCCACAGGTAACACGCACCTGGTCCTGGGCACACATGCTCTGACTGAGTCCTCTCGCCGTCTTGGGAAACAGGTGCTTTGCATGTGAGCTGTTCTGTCACCTCCAGGGTCACTCAGCCATGGAGCAGCAGAGTCAGAATTGTGAAGGTCCAGTTCAAAGACTCAGGTTCTTAGCTGTCATGAAATCTCTGGCTACTATATAACATCAAGCCAGAGAGGGTGTGCTCATCTCTGTGCTTTAGAATTACAAGGCAAAATAATCTAAGAGGCAGAACATATCACTTTCAGATAAGAAATTGCCTTATACAGAATATAAACCACCTGTTCAGCCTCTCATGCTGTCCTCTCTACTAGCAGTAAGAGATCGCCCACACTGGGGCCATTTTACATCTCAGCCTGTGGAAGGAGCAGCCCAGACAGAGCTAAGAAAAGGCAGAGATTTGTCTGGGATGAGGAGCAGAGATGATCATAATTAACAATTTAATTGTGATACATTTTTCCCTGAGTGTTTGCTATGTGCCAGACACTGTGAGGAACCTTTTATATAGAGCAGCGCTGTAAGCACACGACAAGTCAGAAATGGATACGCCTGTTTCTTGGCTGCGAAAAGTGAGCAGCAGGAGGGTTCAGAATCCAGCACGGAGCTGCCTCACAGCGCAGCCCCGGGCACTCTGCAAAGGGTGTGTGGGACCAGGTGTGCGGGCAGCACCAGGCACCATGCCTCACCCCTCCTAGGGAGCTGTTTTCACAGAGCCCGCGAAAGACAGGCAGTGCTCAGACAGAACCAAAACTTCCAGAGAAACAGTCACCAGGTTCCCCAGCCGAAATGATTCAGACCTGTGTGTCTTACATGTGCTCATGGGCACAAGAGTTTGCATCTTCTCCAAGTTCCCAGGAAGCCCAACCTATCAGTGGGACTAGAGAAAATGAAGACACAGGGCATCTTATTCAAGGAATTTAAAAAAGTACCATTAAATAAGACAGGTTTCCTTTTCTCCATGGTTTCTCTCAACCAGTGATAGTTTCCTTTGCCTTTTAATGTTCTAAGTGCAGAAAAAAATAAAATAGGCGATTATTAGCAAGATTGTGACCGTTCATCCATGGGGCAGTATCAATTTTAAAGAACATTCGACTTGTCTCAGATGCCACTAGCATGACACAACTCTTTTTTTCTTTCTTTCTTTCTTTCTTTCTTTCTTTCTTTCTTTCTTTCTTTCTTTCTTTCTTTCTTTCTTTCTTTCTTTCTTTCTTTCTTTCTTTCTTTCTTTCTTTCTTTCTTTCTTTCTTTTTTTTTTTTTGGTACATTGTAGCTATCATCTTCAGCAGCAGGACTCCTGGTCAAAGTAGGCTACCCTGTTGTCCCCAAGAGACAATGATGCTGTAAAATTCCTATCACTTCCTGTCATCAGTGTCACATCACAACACATTCCTCACTTATTCGTGGTGTAGCTGGTGTAAACAAACCTACCTACTATAATTATCTACTGGCTCTAGAATAATACAGTACAATCGGGGACGTGCTTGATAATGAATAACTTAGTGGTTTGCACTACACTTTTATCATTATTTTACAGTAGAATCCAGCTCCCTGTGGAACAGGATGCCATGCCATGCTGGCTGTGGTCTCACAGTCTCATTTACCACGTCTCTCCATTGTGTCAAGAGGCCACATCTAGTGACTGACCTGTCTGGGTAAGTTTGTGTAAGGATACTCTATGACGTTTTCACAAGGTCACACAACAACTCCTTTCTCA
Organism: Thryonomys swinderianus; assembly: GCA_004025085.1. NCBI lineage: Eukaryota > Metazoa > Chordata > Mammalia > Rodentia > Thryonomyidae > Thryonomys > Thryonomys swinderianus. Next base: position 15,315 of record PVIC010023849.1, read on the forward strand.
GGACTTCTCCTCAGCTTTAAGAAATGCACGACTACATATGTGCTCCTTGTTTACTGGAAGACTTGAGTTGCTGAACAAAACTGACTCAATTGTTTTATTTCTTGATATGCAAGCATTTTACGAAGCTTCTCAACCACTGACTTACTGAAGAATAAAGAATACTGAAAAGAAAACCACAGCTTGCCCAGTATTTCCCTGCCCTCCTTCTGAGTAGGGCAGCTGGTTCACACACATGAGAAAGGCTGCGATAAATCCCGAAGCAAAGTCCTGGCCTCAGTGGAAGGGCGACCTCTCTGGTTGTCAGCACCTCCCAGTTCCTTCTCCATTCTGGGTTTGCTCACTGGTAGTGTTGTAGGTAGAGAAGCTAGTTAGAAATCTTAGAGGCAGTTAGACAGGAATGGCCCTGGGAAGCCATTTTGAAAGACAATCAAGGAGCCTTCCAAGAAGGGCAATGGAGACATTTTTGGCATTGCAAGAGGAGAAAGCTACCACATCTTTGTAGGATAAATAACAGTGATTGATATTCAAATAAGGGTCAACTGCCTGAGGGAGGAAAGGTGCCAGGGTCTTGATCCATCCTCCCCAGGTAAGATCCCCAACGGGAAATCCTTGTAGCTTGTTACGTGATTCGCTTTCCCATTGGACCCCCCTCTCTTAATCAATGTTACCTAAGTGACTATTTGTAATATTACTAGTTGACTATAGTTTGATCCCACTTTAAACCCATCTCACCTTATAGCTTTGTTCCATAAATATTCCCTGGGAGACAGGGTTCCTTTCTGTCCCTCTTAGGCAGAAGCTTTCTTTCTCAATGAAGTTTTCTTACTCTTAACCTCTGCCGTTCCAAAAATTCAATCTTTAACATTAGAGAACACAAACTCACATTTCAGGCATCTAGCAGGTTGGGAGTAAGGTTTGCTCCCCAGTATCAGTAGAAGTAACACGTCTGCTTTATACCCGCTTTGAGACTCCCTCAACTTTCATATGTGTGGGGCCATTGGTACTCTGTATTTGTGGTAAGGAGTGGTATCCTTCAAATGGGGTGGCAAGGATGAAGAACAACAGGTATGCTTCATGGATGTACCTCTGTTCACACTCATGAAGCCCTTCAGTGCCCCAGCACCCCACTGAATATTACCAAGACATAATTACCAGGAATGTTCAGATGGTGACAGCATCACACCAAGTCTGATGCCCTCCAAGTATGAAAGCTGTGTCCAGTTGGTGATCATGATATTGGCCAGGTTACCATACTTTAAGAACTAATTTGGATAATTTCCACAATTTTCCAGTTCACTTTAGACATACAGACTCAAGAATAAGCAACTTTTTGCTTCTTAATCCAACAACAAAGGCTTTCAAAGATGTTCCAACAGAATCAGATTGCTTCCCAAACAAATGACTCCTACAAAATAACATTTTAATGAGTTAAAGGGCAAGAAAATAAGAAACATCCAAATTGAATTTGTTCAAAAATACATATGGTTTTCCAAAAGTAATGGCTTGAGGCAAACTTTGAATCATATTTTACTGAACCCAAAAGTTTGAGAAAATGCTACAAGAAATGTAGTTGGACTCAAGATGTCTGAAGCATTCTCTACTTCTAGAATTTCACTTTGGCAAGTTAGCTCCTGACCTGAACCTATTCCACTAAAGAGTATAGGATTTCAATAGCACGGATGAGAGCCTATTTCCAGAAACTCTTATTTCTCATTAATTTTCACTTACTTTTTTAGGTTAATATAATTAGTTCAAGCTATTTTTGTCTTCTTAGCAAGAAAGACTATCCCTCTTCCTAATTCCACATTTACTTTTTTCTTCTCTGACATGGTCCAAGGATGAAGTTTGCAAATTTCAAGGCAAATTCCCTGTTCTGAGGCTTATTCCTACATCTTGACAGGAAACTTTTTACTCCCAGGACATGGGACCATTTGTTGCAGAGAGAGAAAGGCAGGTTTTGCGTGAGATTGGAGTTCACAAGTGAAGCAGGCTCTCTAGAAGGTCCAAACACTGACCCACACCCTCCTACTACAATGTGGACATACGGGTCCATCACACAGCTCTCAAACTCTGTTGTGTTGCCCTGTGAAAGATCAGAGAGATCAAATTGGGATTTTGACTTGTTTTAAGTTTATGGGTATGAAACATTAGCAAATTTATGCTTGACCAAGTTTGTTTTTTCCTTTCTGGGAACATATTTTTTCCTTCCTCTGCTTCTATCATTCTGATTTTTGTTTGATTTTGCTAAAGCACTGCTTTAATCTGTTTTCCCACACAGATTCTTTCAACTCTGAGGGCTCCAGGGAAAGTAAAGCGTGGTTTTTCACTCTGGGTTCCTAAGTAAGGCATGATATACATTATGATGGAGCTTTTATACTTTAGCAATTGGAATTGACCTGAACTAAGAGGCACCAACAGCTTTGCCATTAAACTTGTGGGAATTTGGGTAACTTGTGACACCTCTAAGCTTCAGTTTTTTCTGTACAGCACAGGACCACCACCACCTATCTGAACATAAACGTTCTCACCCACCGGCACGTGTGTGAAAGTGAAGATTCCAAACCCTAACCTCAGAGTTGCTGTTCACTGAGCAGCCAGGCTCTGCTTGGCAAGGCCAAGGCTTTTGAACAGCGGGGATATATATCACTACTCTGCTCTTCCGAGCTTCACACAACTGTGTATGTTCTCCTTCTTTGTCAGGTGATCCTGTGTTCTTATTGTGTACCTGCAAGGTGGAAATGGCCTAGACTCCTGAGTCCTTGCGGAGGGTGGTGGTGGTGGTGGGATATATCACAGAGATCCATAACACCCATGGTGGACTTTGAATAAATAATAAAATTTTCAAAGCTAAGTAATCAGTGTTTGGAGGGAGGGAGTGTTTCTATAGCATGAAGTAGTTTATGACAAAAACAGGACATGATCCCAGAACTAAGGTGCTGTCACAATAAAACCCCTCATGTACATGTCTTAACAGTCAGGAGACAGCCAGCAAGGTGGTCAGTCACAAGGGTTGGATGTGTCAAGATTATGTTGTCCAGAAATGAATGGGAAATGGAATTTGTTAGAGGTTACACCTCTGATAACTCTGGAGGGAGACCACATGAGGACAGAGGTGGCAGACTGGGTGTATAAGGTTTTTAGTGTGTTTTTACCACTATTAGCTGCAGTCACGAAAGTACAGGAATAACAGAAAAAAAGAGTAAGAAGCTCTCTAGAAAGAACTGGCAGAAATGCAAGACCTTGAAAGACTGGAAAGCTCACTGCAGCATCTGGACCAAAGATTGAGAGAAATGTGATATAAAGTGGCTGTGAAAAATGTCCAGAAACACAGATGATTCGCATGATGCAGAGTGAAGATCAGATATAGGATGGGTCCATTCAGTTTAAAGCAATCAACAAAGAAATTAAAAAATAGTTTTGAAATCCATGTTTCAAACGAGGACCATGGATGTGGTTTCTGGCACATGGGACTGACTGCAAGTGAATATATGAAAAGTCTACTGCAGTTTGGAGACAACCATAATTGAGTAAAAATCACGAGACTTGAAATGAACCTTGGCTGCCCTGCTTCCTGGACCAGAAAGTCCTTAAGGAGGGCAAACTCTGTATTACTTATTTCAGAAGTAGCAACAGAAGCTAAAGGAAGATCAGGAAATTTCCAGAGTGTAGAGCCAGGTATAAGAGGGTCATTCAAAGCTAGGTGTTACAGAAAACAGAGCTTATTTTTAAAGGGAAAATAATAGCACCTTCATTACAGAGTCATTACGAGGATTATAGGAGACAGCACACCCAAAACACAGTGCCTAGCACATAATAAATGTTCGATTAACTATTGTAAATGGATCTGATTATATTGCTCCAATCTTATCTTGCTTTTCAATATTTTTTTTTCTGGCATGCCTGAAATATTGGAGAGTAACATAAGTTCAATTTGTGGTCACTGGTGGAGCCTCTGCCTCTTTGGGATACGAAGGTAGTGCTTTTCTAAATTCTTGGAACCACCTTGTAGCCTACTTTATTTTCATTACAGTTGAATTGCACAAATCTCTTGTGTTTTTCTTTAAAAAAAAGTTCAGACAAAACTCAGTGCTGAAATGGGTAGTAAGTGTAGATATACAGGTTAAACAAGCCTTTTGGTATTTGGGAAAAAAATAGAACCTTGAAAAGAAACTTCTGCCCAACAGAATTATGCTGGACCCTTGAACTTACAAACTCCATCTTTTCTGAGGGTTAGTTGTAACTCAAGATGGTCATCTGAAGGCTCAGCCTCCTCTGTACAGCTTTCAAAGTCTCTCTTCTATGTACAGACAGATCACAGTGTTTTTAGAGAGAGACACTGGCCCAAGATTTCTCAGTTAACCCCACACAGGAAAGGATGTTGCGATGTTCCTTCCAGAACTCTTAGGGATTGACTGTGCATGCGAGACTATCTGGAAACACAAGTGGCTGCAATGGAGTTGTAGCTCAAAACTGTTCATAAATTGAATTTAAAATGCTGGTTGTAACCCAAGTTGATCCAATGTCTGGCTGGTGATAACTCAAGGGTCTACTGTATGAAGAAACCAGCTTGGAAAACATTTAGGTTACTTAGGGATCTGAACATCTGATATAGAGGTAGGAAAAGGGCTCTATCTTGGGTTTAACCAATGATTGTATGTTTCTCAATTCCATATGCATTTAGCGAGTGTCTAAACTAGTGGCATTTTAGTAAAGACCAGAGATGTCATTTAATGTAACCAATTATTTAAGGCAGGATGTGTTTTGTCAATGCTATTAGCAGTATGACAGGGTATCCATTCTTTTATGAATTATTACTTGTTAGAAAAAATTTAAATGTAATGAACTTTAATGTGCCTTCCTAAAACATGTACATGTTAGTCTAGCCCAGCACCTGCCTAAGGTCCTGTTTCTGCCCTCCAGAAATTAGAATCTGTCCTGGTTCATTGGAAGGGCAGTCATGGGGCACCCCCATGGAAGAAGGTCATTGCCTTCAGTGCTGGAATAGTCCCTATTGCTGCCCATTTCAGAGCCATGTTTTACTGATTGAAAAGCCTAGGAGCAGCCAAGACAGAACTTATTGCCATAGGTCACTTCCTTTGTTTTCTCTTCTTGGATGCTATGAAGTGGAATTTGCACTGAAGAACTCTGCTGAAGATTCCCTTTATTTCCTCTGTCTTCTTCCTTTGTCCACTACAGCTGCTTTGGGAGTTTCTTCTTCCAAAAAGACATGAGTCAAAGTCTAACAGACAATGAACTCTTCTTGGGGGTGCAGGGGTAGGTAAACTAATGAGAAAAATGAAACCTCATTCTAAACGGTGCTCATAATAAAAATAGAATTTATAGTATAATCCTATTTGTGCAAAATTATATGACTTAATGGAATTTTAAAAAAACCACTTTTAGTCCTAGGCCAGGCATTTTTCATCTCATTTGCTCATTTTTTTTCTTTTCAGAATGCAAAAGCCTTAAGTATAAGCTAGAACTGCTCTTTGGAGCTTGTTGGAGGAAGCAAAAAAGTGAGTGGGCGGGCCAGAGATTTAGCTCAGTGGTTCCAGCACCTGCCTCGCAAGTGCAAGGTCCTGAGTTCGATCCCAGTAACCATATACAATGCTGGGTGTGGTGACTCACACCCACCAGCAATCAATACCACTTACCACAGTGCTGGGTGTGGTGGCTCATGCCTGTAATCCCAGCACTTGGGAGGCAGAGGCAGGAGGATTGCTGAGTTCCAGGCTTGCCTGGACTACATAATGAGCTGAGGGCCAGCCTGAACTACAAAGCAAGACCCTGTCTCAAAAAAAAAAAAAAAAGTGAGTGGGCAGAACAATAATTATTTTAGGGAGGTAGTGAAAAGAGTGGGGACACATTTGCCTTTTATCTACATTTCAGGACAGCTGTATAGTCACAGTGCATGCATGAAGGTACTAGAGAGTCGGGCAGGCATCTTACTATGTGTTGAATTCTTTGCAGCCAGAATTTGTTCATCCTCCTATTCTTGCATTCACCCATCCAAATATTTTTTTACCTGCAAGGGGCTGCCCCTTGAGGATAAAAGTAGTCACCCATGATGTGGCAGCTCTTCAGATAGTTGCTAATACTTTTACCTTTACCATAAGATGACTGTTACTGTTGTTATGGGTTCAACCAAATATATATTTATAATATATATATTTACATATATAATATATATTTACATATATAAAATATATTTATATAAAATACATTTTATATACACAGACATTCCAAAAATACATGTGTATATGTACACACACACACATTCACTCACTCTTTTATGACTATTTAGCTTTACATTTGAGGTGATCCAAGAGTAGAAACTTAGGAAACAGAAGTTGGGCTCTGGGGCTGAAAGATCTTTTCATAATTTCAACAACAAATAAAAAGTGCTATAAGAATCTAAGGCTCATCACCATGGATTAGGGACTTAAACATTAAAACAGAAACAATAAACTTGCTGCGAAACAGGTTAGGTAGAACTCTTGGAGACATTGGATTAGGCAGAGACTTCATGAACAAAACCCCTATAGCATGAGAACTAGCAGAAAGAATCAATGGGATCTCATCCTACTAAAAAGCTTCTGCAGAGCAAAAGAAACCACTGGCACAGCTAACAGACAACCAACAAAATGGGGAAAAAAATCTTTACTATCTGTTTGTCAGACAAAGCGCTATTATCTAGAATATATAAAGAACTTAAAAAAATCAGTCCCCCCAAGTTTAAAAACCCAATTCAAAAATGGGCATTGGAAATGAACAGAGGAAGAAGTAAAAGCAGCCAAGAAGCATATGAAGAATTGCTGAATATCACTGGTCATTTGAGAGATGCAGATGAAAACAACACTGAAATTTCATCTCACTCCACAAAGAATGGCTGTTATTGAGAAATCCATCAGCAATAAATACTGGCAAGGCTGTGGGGAAAAAGGAACCTTTTTCCACTGTTAGTGGGATTCTAGATTTGTGTAACCATTGTGGAGATCAGTATGGAGATTTCTCAGAAAACTAGGATTAGAGGTCCCATTTGACCTTGCTATTCCCCTGCTAGGAATATACTCGAAGGAATTAAAGGAATCATATCATAAAGACTTATGTGTAACCATGTTCATAGCAGCACAGTTTGTGATGGCCCAGTCTTAGAAACAACCCAGACACCCATCAAATGGAGACTGGATAAAGAAGATATGTGTGTGTGTGTGTGTGTGTGTGTTTAATAAAATGGAGTATTACTTTTCCATAAAGAATAAGTTTCACTCATTTATGTGCAAATGGACACACCTTGAGGACAGAAATAAATAGATCACAGATATATAAATACTGTATCTTTTCTCTGGTATGAGAATCTGTAGATATAAATGAGTTCTAGAGTGTATGATAGATTTTGTGAAATAGGAAATATTCAAAGGAAATGTGGTAGGGAAAAGTAATGAGCAGAAAGAATAAATACGATTTGAAAAGAAAAAGAAAACATTTATATAGGGAGTGGGGGATTGTGGGGTGGGTAGGGATATGGGTAAAAATGCGAATTAACTTGTGTCATATACTGGTACAAATTCCCCAATGTTGAGTGTGATTGTGAGCTATATATAAAATGTAGCAATAAAGTAGTATATATATACTATATAAAGTCTATATATATATAGGAGTATATATATATATACTATATGTACTATAGGAATATATATATTATACATATATATGTATATATATGTATGTGTATGTGTGTATATATACATACACATACATATATAATCTAAGGCTCTATTAACATACTATACATGTAGTTACAATGTAAACCTGCGCCAAATGTCCGATTTGTTGGGCTGTCACTGTTGAGGACCTGTACTAACATGTCTATTACCCTTCTGGTCAGTACCTAGTACAATATCCTGTAGCAGATTCTTACTATAGAACTTTGCTAGAGGCAGCAACAGACCCAGCCCTGAATCTGGGCAGTGAGTCTTCAGCAATCTGCTGGCCCATTAGAGTTGCTCACTAATTGACCATGAAGCTGCTCCACAGTCCCGACAGCCCTCTTAGCTTCATTGTACTTAATCATTCATCCAGTTTTGGACCCTACTAACCCGACTCCTACCCAACTCCAGGCAAAGTGATGTTTCCCTTTAATTCTATCATGATACGACTTGACTTTCTTATATAGTATTTTCACTACTTATATTTAAACTTTGCTTCTTGTGACTTTATTCTCACATCAGTCTCCTAGACAAGCTGCAAGTGCCCTACTAATAAGAACCATTCTGTTGATCACTAAATCCTCCCCACCCAGCATAGTTCTGGCACGTAAGAGCTTGGTGAGCATTCATTGAATAAAGTGGTTTGAAGCCACACCTCAAGCTCTCTTACTATGACTTAAATCTGCTCATGGCTTTCCCTTATTTATATTCTTTTTCTCTGTTGCCCATTTTTCCCCTTTGTTGAGATTATTGGCACATTTTAGGTATATATTATATGGTCACATTCAAGTAGTAAAGAAAAAAAAAAAACACCTTGAACAAAAAAGCCATCAAAATGAGGCTTCTGACTAAAGTACTTGGGCCCTTTCAGACCTGGGGTCTTTGCATAAACTGTGTCTCCAGGGAAATGCTCAGCCTGCTACTCCTATTCCTGCTGGTTGATACCTTTCCACCCATCCCCTTCTTGGTGATGTCTAGACTCCCCACGCTGGGGCTGCTTAGTTGGCTCTTGACCTTCCCGCAACCCTCTGTCTGCTCCTCCCTGGCTATAGGGGATGACGCGGGAGGCAAGTTTGCTTTCTCCTCTCTTGTCCTGACTCCCTCCCACTGGCCCCAGGGCTGTGGTGAACAGAAGCAGGGACAAGAAGGAGAGTGGCCAGTGGCTCTTCCACCACCAGCCACAGACAGCTGCTGTCTCTTCTCCAGAGCTGGTCCTCTGATTTTCCTCCTTGCTTCTCCCAGGCTCTCATCGCTACACTTCACTCTTGTTAGGTTTGGATCACTGATTTACATCTTTTCTGTTTCTCTATGGGAACAAGATGCATGGCAAAGGAAGCAGAGCACACATTTCCCAGTTAGGGTCCCAGCAAGGTACATTCCTGAATAAGCAGCTCTCTCCCCCATGAGAAGTTCTGCTTCCCCCAGCATGCAAAAGGAGACAGTCCAGTTTCTGGCTTTAAATCCTAACTTTTCCTTCTTCCGAAAAACTAAGCAGAAACAAGTGTCTTTCTAAAGCCACTTCACTTTGACGTCTCCAGGGCTCACCAGGCTTTGTACCAGCAGCTTCCCATTTATCTCTGGTGGCCACTTTTGAAGCTGGCTCTATAAAGAGCTCTAAGAACTCTGTGGAGCTTTGTGAAGAAATACATCGTTAGGATGTGTTCACAGAAATGGGTCTGAAAGGTGTGAACTCAATTCTTCATTTATGTTCCGACCAATTGCTCTTAAAATGTTAGTAAAGCTAATCATTTCATGGCAGTCATACTTAGCAGCACAGGTCAAACCAAGCCCTCCTGACTAATTCAAAACAGCTGGACCTGGTGATGCTCCAGCATCCCCTACCTACTTCGGTTTCTGCTGTTGTAGGGGAGCCTGGAAGCCCAGCTGAGCACCTGTGTTCTTAAGACTAGGGTTGCTATTTCTAGGCAAAGTTGAAACATAGGACTAGACATTTTGGAGATTTGTTTACTCCTTCTCTTTCTGCTGCAAAAATGAAGGAAAGTTGGCAGTTATCTCTTTTATTATCTCCATGCTTTCTTTAATTCAGGCCAAGGAATAAAAAGTAGATGGAGAAGAGTAGGACAGAGAATGTACACATAGATATAGTAAATTCTACCAAAGACAAGTTTCAATTAATTCAGTTACATTTAGATCTGGTACTTTCAGTTTTACTTTCTCTGAAATAGAACCATTGATCATGTTTATTGATTATGATTATTATGTTTAGCAAAACCCCTGAACACATGAAAGGCAGAGAGAGATCAGCAATGGAAAATGCTACATAACGTTTATGTAACAGTGAAGGGTAGAGACTTTTCATGTCCAAGAGAAAAATGAATCTCACATTATTTGTGAAAAGAAAACAGGAAAGTTACTTTTATTTCAATTTAAGGATAAGAAAACAGTTTCAGAGTCCAAGGTCATATGACAAATTAAATAATATTTTCTCTGTAAAAATTAGGTTTATTAAAAAAATGGTCAACAGATTCTGAGAGCAGTCTGAAAAACAGTCTACTATCTTATGTTCAAGCCAGAAAAACAAATGAAGGAGAAATAAACCCATGAAAGAAGAGAATAAGGATATTTTCTTCCCCTGCAATGAATGAATTATAATGGTGCTATTGAGTATCTGAAGACAAAAAATATGTAATTAGCCAATAGTAGAAACTCATGGTATAAATCTGACCATATAAGATTTAAGCCTCAAAACACATTTTTATCCTGTTACGTTAGTATACTAATTTTGATCTGCGTAAGACAATTGGCATTTGTTTACACATACTTATGCAAATACTGTTTGGCTTAATCTCATTGTCAAATCCACTGTCATGAGAAGAGATTTCTGGACAGTTTCAAAATGAGAACAAAGTGCAGGCTCAGGGGAGGCCCAGATTATAACTAAACCTTAGTGCCTGATTAAGGGTATGGGCTGGGAGGTATCAGAAAAATTTAGGTATGAAAACAAAGCTTTCAAACCAGTCTCAAAGTCATGCTGACTAACTGGCTGGTAAAAACTAGGCTTGCCTGCCTATAGACAGAAACAGCATGTACATTTTACCATTCTACAAATGGATCAGAGATCGCCAAGAAACTAATTTTTCAAGCTTCTAGAATTAATGAACAATAACATGTCTCTAGTTCTCACGCATGCTCTGTTTAGCCACTTCTAGCAAAAAGAAATATCTTTGTTTTTCTCAACTTGAACTATAATTTCCCAGCCTTTTGAACCTCAGGTACTGAGCCACTGTTCTCGATAAAATTAAGCTCTCTGTATCCACAAACAGTGACAGGTGAAATGCACTCTGGGGTTCTGCTAATAGACCCCCAATTTATTCTGTCGGCAACTGCAGGCAAGGCATGTCTTCCAGAAGCTCTGCAATCCCTGCCTGTCTTGGGCTATCAAGGGCTATCAAAGCTTCACTTGTCAATCTTCCAGGCTTGGGGCTATCCTCATATATGTGGACAAATAGTGTGTTTTTCTGGAGCTGGAGTTTTCAAAGGGTGATTTTTTTTT